>CANSGD010001528.1:0-245550 GCA_947645195.1 Patellifolia procumbens | reverse complement strand
CCAAAACCAGCAGCCCTCCTTTTGTACCTCCCTGTTCGACCCTAAACCGCAGCCCCCTCATGCCGCCAGCCAGCCCACGATGTCAGCACCACCTGACTACCCTCCGATAAGTGGATTTTATATCCACTTTTAGAGCTCTTTTACTCATGTTTCCCTCATTGCCACCTTTCTTCCTCTCATTTCACACCATTCTTCTCCTCTTTTCTCTCTTTTCTTCTTATTTTGGTGCACTCGCGTGATTTTTGGTATTTTACCATGATTTTAATCTAAATCTTGTGTTACTCGATGTGCTTGGTGTCTCCTCTTGTGTCTTTTGTTCATGTGTGTAGGTTGGAAGATACTTTGATGATTTTTGGAGCTCTTGAGGAGAGGAGATAAAGATTTTGTATCGATTGCGGAAATGGAAGAGGCCATAGATAATCATTTTGATGATTTTAGAGCTTTGTATTTTTGATGGCGTGACGCTACTTAGTGCTTGTGAATGTATAATGGAATTATTTCTTATGCCAAGGAAGACTTATGATGGTTTTATGTGCATGGAGTGAAGCTTTGAATGGTCAAGAGATTCATAGAAGCTACATTTTAACCCATAAGCGTCCGCTTGAGCTATTGTTAGCGGTCTCCGCTAAGCGGACTCAAGTGTCCGCTTATTTCCATGGTTTTGTTGGCAGGGATTTTTGAGCATTTTGGAGCGTCCACGTAAGCTAGAGGTGTAAGCGTCCGCTTAAGGCCTGCAACGCGGATTTTCGACTTTTCCTATTCGATCTAAGGCTTTGTTGACTCATTTTTATGTTGTTATTTTTAGAGTGGTATAAATGTTACTTTTAGCCTTAATTTTGTAGACACACTTAGTTTTTGCAAGCTTTTGAAGAGATTAGAGGAGATTATTGAGCACTCTTCTTCTTCCATATTGAGAAACTCCATTGTTGATCAAGAATTATTGCTTGGATTGCTTGCAAGTTTATATATTTTGTTTCCGGAATTTCATTCTCCATCTTTTGGTTTTGTTGTCATCTACTTTCTCTCAAGTATTTCTTATCTCTAATCTAATTACCATGTTTTATTTTGTTAATCTAAATCAATTTTATATTCACTTTACTTGCATAATGTCTAGTGAGTAGTCTTTTATGCTAGGAATGTAATAAAACATGGTAAAGGGGAGTTAAATTATTGTTCTTGAATTATAAGGGGATTGTTTATCAATTGTTTGTATGGATTGATGTTTTACGGCTTGTTACTAATCGTTGGCCATGATTATGAACTTGTATTGTGGATTTTGATTATCATTGTCTATGTTTATTTTAAAATTCATTCCTAAACTCACTTTGTATTTTAATTTATGACCAAGAGATTGACTTAGATTAAGAAGGAATACCTTTGAAGGACTCTAGATTATTTGTGAGTTTTTAAGTGATTATAGGCTATTCGAAAGAGGTCTATTGTTGTTTATTTTCTACTATTCGAGAGAGGTAGTGAGAATTTATGAAAAGAGTATTTTCCCATTCGATTGTGAAGCAAGCTTATCCCTATATTTCTTGAGTTGGTTTCTTGTTTGACTCCCCAATGCCATGTGTAGCTACATTCCTAGTGTCTTTATTCTCATATTCTTAGAACTTACCGTTTTAATTGAGGCATTTGTGCATTTAGTTTAATTTAGAGTACTTTTAGTCATTATTCTCTCCACTCAACCAAAAACAAAAACCCCTTAGAACTAGGATTAATTCGACAAACATAAGTACTACGTTTACTTCCCTGAGGATTCGACCCTGACTCACCCTTGCTATATGTTACTAGGAGAGTTAAGAAACTTAAATTACTTTTGCATCGGCTTTAGAATCTAACGACACTTTTGAGGCCGGTCACCCTCCGACCGCCAAGGTCGCCGAAAACCGGGCACAAAACTGGCAGCCCACTCCCCTTCCTCTGTTTTCCTTCTCTTCTTTCCCTTTCTACTGCTTCTTTTTTTCTTCTCTTATTTTGTTTCCACTTAACCCAAATGACCCAAAATTAAATAAGAGTCATTGTGTTCTAATGGATCCAAAGCCCAAACTCACTTCCACCTTAAATCTGATTTTATTTATGTAGCCAACACACAAAAAGAATCCATCTTTCTTTACTTGGCTTGTTTTGTTTAAATAAAATAAAAAGTATCATTAAGTTTATTACTTCTATCAATGAGTAGATTAATCTTTCAAACTTAAAAGTATTTTTAAGTTTCTAAAATAAAATAAGGAATATAATGAAGTTGATTTTCTATGTTTATTTAAATTATATATAATATTTAAGTTGAAAAAATATTAAAGTTGAAATAATGTTTAAGTACTTAAAATGTTTTTTATATATAAATTCGGAAGACATCAACTTTGATTTATAAAATTCTTTGAAATGAATAAAAAAGTTTCTTTATGTTATTTAAATTATTCAGGTTATTTATTTATCAAAAAAATTATAAGGGGATTATTTAGGTAACTAATTTTTTAGATCCCGTTTAATTGTAGATTCCGATCTAGTAGAAAAAGATTATCAAGAGTGCGTCAACTCGTGGCTTGACTTCGAGCACGCTTCAAGAGGTAATTACTAAGGTTCACCCACAAGTAGATTCCGTATAAATAAAACGATTTAACCTTGAGATTATGTGAATTAATCATGTGATTATGAAGTTAATATGTGGACATTGATTATGGATTAGTTATGGGTTCTGATTATCAAAATTAAGTATGAATTACGAGAAATAAAATGGATAATAAGTGTGGATTTTGATTCCGAACTGTGAATATGGAAGTTGGACTATGGACTATGACAATAATTATTATAGCGTCGTTAACATTGCAATTAAACTCGATAACGACTTAATCTTTTATTGTTATTGTTATTATCGTTATTATTAACATGGTTATTATTATCGTTATTATCAATATGTAAATGATGAATGGAATTGTGATGAAATGTGATAATGGAATGTAACCAAGTGACGGTTATTATTATGAATATGAATAGGCTATCAGTAGTAGCCATGTATAAAATGTGTTATGAAAACAGAGTAACGGTTTTCACTCTCGGATAAATGAATGATGCATATGTGAACATGTGATATGTGATAACTTGTAATTAAATTATAAATCACTTAAAATGAAATATGGGAAGGAAGTGATGATTAGGTTGCCCTGTATGAGAGGTTCAGCGGCCACCTATTGGTTCTTTTGTTACTATGCCGTAACTCGATGTTATTTGTCTTCCTTCTATCTTGATGTGTTCCAAGTTAGAGGAGGAGTTCACACTAGGGACTCTGTTTTATGGCCAATTTGATTTTGTGGGTGGATTTACGTGGTGTATCACCGGCCCACATGTGAGTGGATTTACGTGGTGTATCACCGGCTCACTTAGCAAGTGGATTTACGTAGTGTATCACCGGCTTGCTAGCTTTCTCCTTCCCTTCCATAAATGAAGTGGAATATTATATTAATGTGACCTTTTAACTGTATAAGTTTATGTGCTATGCTTTTCAACTCGACTTATATATTATTTTCAAAATATTTTAACTTAAGTACTTTACGGGATGAAATTGGAATTACTCAGTTTATCTGATTTTTTGGGAGCTTGTCTCTCTTGTCTTTTTCAATGTTCATTTGCAGGTGGGTGATCAAGGGGTAATATGAGAGATCATCTAGAAGTGGTCATCCACCTAGTTTAATATTTTTCTTCCGCTGGAACTCTGAAACTCGTAGTATTTAGTACTTAACAAACAATTTAAATTTGGTTGTAAGGATTAATTAAGTTTGGAATGAATATGTTTTGGTTACTTACCCTTCCACTTAATTCCAAGGGATTGAGTGCAACGGCAACGCTCCATCCGAGTCGAACCCCTCGTTGATTTCCCCTCTAACGAGTTTTATTAATATAATAAGGGTTCGGTTTGGGCGGTGTGTTACATATCAAAGGAGACAAGACTAAACACTTATCACCAAAACTCTTCTTCCCACATGATCTCCATAAGGAAGGAAAAATTGATGTTCAACAGATCCAATCTTGTTCCAATCTCGCAGATTTGTTCACAAAAGCACTTCTAGCGAAAACAGTCGAAGAATTGGTGTAGAAAATTAGAATGCGTCATCTAAGTGACATATGTTAAATTTAGGGGGAGTATTACATTGTACTGCACTCTTTTTTCCCTTCGCTCAGGTTTTTATCCCATTGGGTTATTCCTGACCAGGTTTTTACGAGGCAGTAATCAAAATATATATTATATATTGTACTCTTTTCCTTAGCTATGGTTTTTCCCAATGGGTTTTCCTAGCAAGGTTTCTAACGAGACAATTCTTATAATACAATAATTAATCAAGGGGAAGTGTTGAAAATAGTTATGGTGAATAATACATTGTACTTAAATAGTGTTATTCATAGTAAAACTTGACTATAAATATGGGGATTTCACGGTTTTTGAAAGTTGCCCCATGAATTGCTTCTTTAATTCTTCCTCGTCTCCTCTCTACTTCTTCTCCTGTTCTTCATCTCTTAACTGTAAACTCTTAACATTTTTTTATCATAATAGGCATTTTAATGTATACATTTTACAATTTACTGTATATTTTTCAAAAGTTGTACGAAATATAACAAATATGAGGAAGGGTTATACTATTCTTCAACTTGTTGGGTTGACGCGATTTTGGACATAGTGTGTTTTGAACAAGCCTTGGTGGACCCGAGTTTGAAAGGAGAACGACATAAATTGTCCCGAATTCGAAATCAATTAACTTTAACCCGACTTGTTTGATAGCTCTAGCACCAATAATCTGAATATCGTGATTTGGATGATTATTTGGAGGTTATATTAATGAGGAAAATTTGTCATAAACAACCATAAACATTCCATTTTTTAATAAATAACCAACACTTACTTTTTATTATAATTTAACATAACTTCATTTTTTTTTGTAAAGCATTACACTTTAATTGAAAAGAGGTTTAGTTTTTTTGGACTCACTCATCATTTTTAATCCCCAAGTTCTACCACCATCATCATCGATAGCAGCCTCCGATCTTATCTTACTTTCTCCGGCACTCGCCAATGGCCACCCAATGCCTCTCTCACATTATAATTTTGTCACCCGTTCTCACTAGTCACCACCCTTTGAAGTTTAAGTCCCACCTACTTTCGAAATTTCGCTACCAACTATCAACTGCCTTAAAAAAACCTAATCCTTTAAATTCGCCCCTCAACCAACCACCATCCTTCGTAAATTCGCCACCAACCACCACCACCCCCTTTGAAATTTCACCGTCAATTTCCACTATCCACTCACCACTCATCACTGTACCCTTTGAAGTTTCGTCACCATTCCCACCACCCTTCAAAATTTCACCATTACACACCTTTGAAAGTTTGATGTGTTTTAAATGTAACACCGCAAGTGCACGATGTTTGTTGTTAGCAAAGCCTTGTAGGTACAGGTCGATTCCATATGGAGACAGGTTTTCAGAGTTAATATTCAAATAGCTACTTCAGATGAATTCAAGCAAGAAATATTGAACTACTAATTAAACTAATGAAAACATTATTAAAATAGGGATTTAACTATGAATTAAAAGACTATGACATTAGTTCGGTCAACCATGCTTATACCAATCAAAAGGGTTCAAATAATTAATAATAGCTAGGTTTAGAGTCAAACCATCAAAGCCAATGTTAAGCCTACGATCGGGTCATAACGATCTCAATTCAACATTGTAGTACGATCACTCACATAATCAGAATCAATAGTGTCTTCTAAGCCTCTAAAAGTAAGCCTACGATCGGGTCTTACCTAAGTTGCCAGACATAATTCATGGAACTGCGCAATAACATAGATAAACCACGGAATCAATAACAAATCACATTATAATTGCCCTAATCACAACCTAGAACTAGTAGCAATTCAACTAGCAATCATCGTATAAACGGGGTTTTCCTTCCTAAAACCCTAGAAAGACGACTACTCATTATAATTGAATTAACAACAATGAATCTAATATAAAAATCAATACTTTGCATCATGAACGAATAAAACATATAAACTAAACAATCAAAGATAAAGGAAGAAAATAAGAGTGAAGAACAATACCAATTGATAGAAAGCAATAACTTTTATTGAAATAATCCAAGGTTCGATCACCTTCGAATCTAAACCAATAAATTTCTCTCTAATAAGCTCTTAAAACTAAACTAAACAATGCTGAAAAATAAGACGTCTAACAAATAATGAAGTTAAACTATTTATATTAACCTCCTAAAGCTAAAATAATCCGGAAAAGATAATAAAAGGCTGCTCGCGCCTTCACGTCAGATCGGTCCGAGCCCCGTTCGATCGGGCGGGTAAACTGCATGCATCAACTTGTGAAGGTTGTATCTCTCAAACTAGAAGTACGGTTGGGGCGTGTGACCTATCGTTGGAAAGCCCTTGAATTCTATATTCCAACCCAACTAGAATTTCTTCATTATCAATTCTCCATAAAAGTTATGATCAAAATATTGTATATGTGTCAGTTTTGGCACTTCTTTCATTAACTCCTTGCTTCATTCTAACTCAAAATTGTCCCAAACGGATGCATTGTGATCCTTGTGCAAACTACCTTCATCCTCAATGATTAATATATATCTTTGATAATCATGATCAATTTGTATCAAAATAACTTGAAAATCATCGAAACACGCAAACGGAAAGTAGTAGAGCACGACTAAAGTAATTCATGACATTATGCACCGAAATGATCTAAAAGAAGTTCTAAATGCAATATAAATGCATCTAAAAACTATATACTAAATGTGGCACATCAAAGTTCAACACCAATAAGCACATACCTTTGGAAACCCAAACCAAAAATCCTACCACCTTCAAAAACCTTAAATTTGTCAACCAAATTCGAAATACTAACCCAAATTAATTACCTCAAATTTAGTACCCAAACTCAAAATGTGTATGGAGGTGGAGCTGAATTGGATGTTGAAGGTAGTGGTGAGGAAGAAGGAGGAGGGGTGCATGACAATAGAACTTCTACTCTTTTAAAAGTGAGGATTTGAGTTGCTGTAGCTAATGAATAGTGCTCAGACCATTTTACCCTCCTGCTTTCACAGATTAACTCTGTCCACCTTTCTCCAGCCTATTCTGTTTTTCCATTCCTCTACTTGTGTATCTTCCATCTTCTCCTCTCTCCTTTTTCCTAATTTAAACCTTCTCAATCACATAGTATGAAACAAAGTGAAATTAGGTCACTTTGTACATCAACGAATAGCAGTACCAGATCCTCGCAGATTACTATCCTCCACAACGCGATGATAATAACCATGGATTCAAAGCTCTGAGTATTCAATAATGGTTCCATCATCATCGAAGACGAGAAAATCACCAGAATTGAAAAATCCGACGACTTTCTCAACAACATGGTGTCTCTTCTCAGTGTTCGAACCTTGAGATGGAATTGATTTTCTAGAGTGGTCCGATGCTGGTGTATCCATCGGAGAGTTTATAGAGTTCACAGGCTTGGTATCTTTAGGTGGTAAATTCCTCAGTCTTCCTAACTCCATTGCAAGGATTCACAACCTCATATTCCTCACTCGATCACTCTTCATATGTTCTCTTCTCCACCTTCATTTCCTAGCCCAACTACACCTTCACTCACCTATTTCCATTATTATCTCTAATTCTCCTTTCATTATATAGCATGGCAACTATCTTCCACCACATTGTTGTCTGAGTTGCCACCATATAATGGCTTTGTGGTGGTCGAATTCTATCATCTAAGGTCTAGATCCTGAACTTTAGCGATTGAATTCAACTATCAAAAGTCATTTTCATTATTTTAAGTATGGATTTTAATGTGTCAAAAATCTATCTATCACAGAGAAAAGAGAACGTCAATATGTTAGTGTCAACCCCTATTATCCACCTTCTTCATCATTTATATCATAAGTTACAATGACCATAATACTTTCTCTGTTTTTTTAATTGTGACAATTTCCAAACAAGAAAGTTTGAAATTAATTGTGATACTTTCTTTCTCTCTATCTCTTTCCTATGGAAAGAAGTCCGTGAAATATAAAGTATCATAACTAGTAAAAAGGGGAGAGAGTAATAGAGTCCCTAGTGTGGACACCCTTTCTACTTGGATTACATCAAAATAGAAGAAAGATAAGTCAGTATAATCCAACATAATCAAAATAAAGTAACATGTAGGTGACCGCTAAATCTCCCTTACAGGTTTCATCAAATATTTCACTTTAAGTGATTAATAGCTTTTATAAAAGTCATCATTTAATACATGTATACACATATAACATTTTATATAACCAAGTGTGTGTATATTTGATCTAACATCCAAGATTTGCAATTGATAAATTGCTTAATTAGAGAGCCCATATTTAGTTACAACCATTATTTGACGAAATTCATAATTCATTTTGACTGATTCAATTATTTGTCACAAATTATATTTTTTATTAATAAAATTTCAAAGATAACGACAACGGCAACGACGACGACAACAACAACAACAATAATTATACAATAAAATCTTCAATAAAAAAATAACATCAACAAAACAATAACGTTAATAATAATAATATTCCTATCAATGATAACAATGTTAAGAATAACATTATAACGTTAAAATAATAACGTTGACACATATGATGTAATAACCTTTATAAGATGACAATAATAGTTATAGCTTTAACCTTAACTACTGTCATAACAACTATTATACCATTCATTTCATAATTAGTAATGGCTTATTGTCCATAGTCATAATACGATTCAAATAGTCAAGTAATTATTGATAAGAGTTTTTAGTGTGTTGTCAATGCTCCAAAATCACTTTGCAAACTGTATTTATAATCCGTAACAAGCAACTACTAAAAGCGTAGTAAAGGCAAGTCAAGGGTCGATCCACAAGGAAATTGAGGGTAATTATTAGATTATAACAAGTTTAAATTACCTAATTGAATGATTTTGGGGGGTTTGAAAGTATGACTTGTAACCACTAATAATTAACTAAGAAATTAGAACTAGCAAATAAATATGAGATGAAAGTATCAATAGGGAAAACACTAGAGTTCGAGATGCTAGTATGAATCAAGGCGAAACTACGATCGTTAATGCAATTGCGATTTATAGGCTGCGATTACGCAATGTTTAGTTTTCCACAAAGATACTCGAGTCCTGTCTTGAATGGTCCTCAAGAGTAATCACTTAATCAATCAACTAAATCCTTTCTCGAATGGTCTTTAGTCAATTGATTAAGAGATTCAATAAGCACGGAAAACCCTTAATATAAGGATCCCTTTGATTTCCACCCAATATCTTGAACTGGAAATTAAGTTAATTCAAGGGAATGATAAAAGGCTCCGAAATTCGATTAAAAATCAATGAAAAGAATCAATGAAACCAAAATACCAAAGCATAAATGCGATCAATATCTATCTTATGGTCTCAAAACACCAATATTATGCATAATTATCATCAAAGCAACACAAGGACATTCACAATCTAAATAACCCTAATTTATACTTTCACGGTTATTAATCAAAGTAAACATGACCGAAACAAATAAAAGTAGAGTAGAGCGAAAAGAAGTTAATACTTGATTACAAAGGTTCAATCTTCAATAACAATGGAGTAAAATGAGTTTTGAGAGATAAACTAAAGTGTTCATAACTTTACATAATAAAAACCTTAAACTATTTATAATAAGTTGTCATTAAAAACCGTGAAAACGCAGAACAAATGTCTTGCTACAGGTCTACACGACCGTCTTTAGAATTAGTAAGTACTCCCTCAGTTCCATATTAGTTGCAACACTTCCCATATATTTTTATCCCTCATTAATTGCAAAATTTTTATTTTAGGCATGGACCCACCAATATTTTTTTAGATATCAACCAAGTGATATATCCCACTCATTCATTGATTTATGTGATGAACATTAAAATGTTACTCCTTTATTCTATTGACTTCATAAAAGTACTATATCACTTTCTATCACATCAACTTATTCAATAAATTAATATACCATACGCCCTACTCTATTAGCTTCCTAAAACTATGTGCACGAGCTATTGTTGCGATTAATATGGGACGGAGGGAGTAATTGATAATACGCTACTTCAGCTCCAGCAAGTCTACACGATCGTGTAGAGTTTCACACGGCCGTCTAGACCTGATTCTTTCGTATCGATCTTCAACTGCCAAATTCTATCAGAACTCTGGTTCAGTTTAAATAGGTCTACACGGTCGTGTAGAATATCACTCGGTCGCCTAGACCTGATTCTTTCGAATCAGTCTTCATGTACTACATTTACATTGCACACTAGGAAGCAAAGTTACCATTATTGTGTGGTTTTAGGCGCCTCTCTCTTTGCCTTTTTTTCGAGGGTCGATCGCTCTGTAACTTTTATAGCATCTGATTCTGCTCCACAAAGGCTACACGGTTCGTGTAACATGTCAGACGGTAGACCTGATTGCCAACAACTCTTCAAGTCTTTAAGCTCAAGATTTGCATCCAAGCTCATCAAATTCTAATGTCAACCTATATAGGTCCAAGCCTCCAACAAGTACCAATTATCTTAAAATTTATCAAAAACAATCAAACAACGCGTGAAACATCATTGTAACACACATATAGGAAAACCATGCAATCCCAACTCTAGATGCTCTAAAGCTATATGAAATGGGACTTAAAATGTCCTGTAATTATGTACAAACTAAGATTTGTCAAGCTCCGCCAAGGTAGAAAATTGCTTGTCCCCATGCAATGCAAATCAAAGCACAAGGGAAAAGTTTACAACTCCTCAGGAAATTAAAACACGCATGCCAATCTTGTGGAAACCAATTAAAAACCTTTCAAATATATCCTTCATAAATGCAAAACACCATCAAATCTCAAAGTTTTCAGCACAAGGAAAAGCAACCAACCTTACCACAAGTTCTCCCCCAAGCTTGACTCAATCATATATATGGAATCTCTCACTTTCACCATGTACAAAATCTCTCGTGTGTTTTAAAAGGTTTATATGGTCACCGAAAGCGTAATTTCGTTGATTATTTCCTACATAGGCTTGCATATCTTCCCACTCGATATCGCGGTTAGACTTTATTTCACATTAAGAGTCATGAGGACTTTATCAAGGTTGTAATGTAGGCTTAAGGTAAGGGTGTGGATACTCTTGGGAACGTGGTGCTAAAGAGGCGAAAGTGAAACTTTCTAACTCAGCACTATGGAAACAAATACAATCTCAAAACCTTTTGTATTTGATTTTCAATTCATCACAACTAACTACAAATGACACCCTCTCAAAGAACATTTCCTAAACTCCCATTATTACACACTAATTACATAAACCACAATCTTTTTCAGAGAAGTATGATTTTCTCAATTTTCTTTTCTATATATTTTTTTTCATTTTTTTTTTCCTGAGAATAACTAATGAGAGAGATAGGATATCTAAAAGTAATGGGGGAGGAGGTGAACTCATCACATAATGTGAGTTCCAGCCAAGCACATACTAACTATCCAATACCAACAAGTCACCAATTATCACATATTAGCCTCATCAAAGTAGTTTTATAATCCCCTAGGTTAGGAAATTAATGGTGGGCTAAAGATGTGCTTAGACAAGAAACAGGCTCAGGCTCATTTCGTTAATGAGGGTGACATTTGGTTATGTAGCTCAAAGAAATAACATAACCCTCAATTGTACGTATTCAAAATGTGCACAAGTCAATGAAATTTTTAAGGAGTATCAACGCAGGTTTTAGAGAATAATCGTCAAGGAAGAACATCACACAACAAGAAGATGAGACTGAAAAGATATTAGTCTATAAAGCTTGAAAACATAACCTCATAATAGGCATAGTTGCCCCATATCAGTCAAATCGCATAAGAGGGAGACTGATCATACCATCAACCATTCAATTCCTTGGCTACTAAGAGACTATCAAAGCAATTCCTTTTTTCCCAGTTTTGTAAAGGTTTTTTTTTCCAAAAAGCACATGCGTATCTTATCGGAGTTCTACTCCTAAATACAACCTATATACATGGAAACAAAACCTACATGCATCCTAAACATGTTACTAAATGCAGAAACAAAAAAAATGCTAAGTATGCTCTAAAAAAGCCTAGTATGCAACCTAATATAAACATGTTCCCACAAGCTAAATCACATGGTGTCCTCACTGTTAAAATGACAGGATAACAAAATCAAGGGAAGGGGAAAAACACAACTCACTTGTCAGGAGGAGGGTGGGTGTAATACCCCGAATTTTCAAAATTTGTTTTATTATTTATTAACCTTTTATATTATTTCACTTAAATATATTTATCGATAACTATGTTTTATCAATGATATGTTTATTAAAAATGATTCATTCATTCTTGAATTACTTAATAAATGAGTTTATTTAAAAAGATTTAGAATCGAAGTGCATTTTATTTAATTATTTGGAAGATTGATTTTCATTCCATTAAATAATTTAATTATTAATCATTGTTATCGAAATTTCTAACTTGTTTGATGAGTATACTTATTTAAAAATATATACAAACTAGACCAATGTCAAGCCCAATCTTTAGTTACAAAGTTCATTGTCCAAATGTTTAGCCCAAATAAAATACCTATCAAAAAAAAGGAAAACAAATGAAGCAATCAGAAATCAAGAAAGCTGATTTCTTTTTCTTCCAAGCTTCTCTTTTTCAAGTGAGACAACAAGCAATCCAACCGTAAAAATCTAACACCCCAATTACTCTTGTTAGCAACCAGTGACACTCAATCTGAAACTCAGCAAAATCTAAGCAAATAGTCAAAACCAAATAGAAAAATTGGCAATAAATTCCTAGGTTTAACCTCTTTTTGAAATTAATACCTAGGTTTTTTTTTTAATTTTATATAAATACCATATTTGCTTCAATTTTTTTGAAATCAATACCAACTATTGGATTAGCCTAAAAACTTAACGGAAATTGACCAATTTTAACAGCTACATTGCACATGATATTTGGAGAAATGGATGAAATTAAGGGTAGGAATATATAATTGACGTTGTGGGACCCTCTAACATGGGATCTCTGTTGAAGTTAGTCAAATTCCGTTAAGTTTTTGGGCTAATCCGTTGGTTGGTATTGAATTGACGTGTGGGACCCTCTAACATGGAATCTCTATTAAAGTTAGTCAAATTCCATTAAGTTTTTGGGCTAAACCGTTGGTTGGTATTGATTTAAAAAAAATGAAGCAAGTGTGGTATTTTATATATAATAAAAAGAACATAGATATTTACTTTAAAAGGGGGGTTAAACCTAGGACAAATTCTTGTAAAAGATGGTCTTACATTAAGTTTAATGTAAGACCAGTCCAATAGGCCCATTTAAGGATCCGAGAACGCCCGTCTTCCTCCCTCTGTGAAAGGCGCATCTTACAGTTTCAAAACTTGACGTTTTAGGTTCAAAAGTTAAGGTTCTTAACCCATTTGTTAATATCATAATTTGTTTCCAATTTTTAATTAAAGTTAATTTTTTAGGGTGAAAAATTAATACTTTTTACCTATTGGTTAAGGTATTTTGTCGAATAGTTAAGATTTATTATGTATTATATATGTGTATTCAAAAGCTGATGTTTGGATTTAAAATATAACTTTCAATGTTTAAAAGTTGATATTTTAAGTTTATTTGTTAAACAAAATAATTTATGTCAATATCTAAAAGTTAAAGGTTTTAGGTTCAAAAGCTAAGTTTTTTAGTTTAAAAGTTGACATGTTTAGCCTATTTGTTAATATCGATTCCACATATATGGTATTACTTATGGATTTTTATGCAAATTCAAAGTTTTATGTTGAGAAGTTAAAAAAGCAAGAGTTAAGGTTTTAGGTCGAAAAGTTAAGAATCAATTTGTCTTGGCTGCTTAGGTCGTGGCGCGCGTAATTGGGCTTCTAGTTAGCTTATTGGGCTAGTCTGACGTTACGCCTTAACCTAAGTCCATCTTATAGTAAACCAATTCTAAACCTAGGTATTTAATGCCAATTTTTCCAAATCAAATCTCCATTTTTCAATTGCCAAAATCATCACAGCTTGACAAAGCTCAGATTTTCAGGCCAAAATGGCTATAAATAGTGAGCTTAGCTCACTTAATTTCTCAACCAAATACCATTCAAAGGTTTGCTTCAATTGCTCTTATTCTCACTCAATTTTAGATTTTGTTTTGAAAAAAAGAAAAAAGAAAAAACATAACCACCATTAACACTACTAGCCTAAACCACCGTCGGAAACACCTCACTCGCTTCCCTCCGGCGAGCAGCGCAACCCCAGCCACCTCGACACACCCGAAAACCTTTAGCATTTCTCCCCTTCCTCTCTTCCTCCTTCGTTCCCAACCACACTACTAGACAACCACGCCGACATCTCCTCCTTCCCCTTCGAATTGAACCCGCGTCCAGCCGCCTCGTTGGCATTCCCACCATAACCTCCTTTTCCTTCCTTCTTCTCCTCTTTCACTTTCCTCCTCTGTTTTCCTCCTCTTCCTTGTTTTAAACTGGTTCAGTGAACCATTTATCCCCTTTGTTGCCTTTCACGTTAAAAAAATTATTTAATTATTTATCCTAATTAGTTAGCAAAATATATTAATTTGATTTAGGGCCTGTTCATTTCATCTTAATTTCAGTTCAGTTCAGTTCAGCTCCAATCAGTTCATTTCAGTTCAGCTCCAATCAGTCCAGTTCAGTTCAGTTCAGCTCCAATCAGTTCATTTCAGTTCAGCTCCAATCAGTTCAGTTCCGTTCAGTTCAGCTCCATTCTTTTATAACCATTTTGTTAAATATTATTATGTTGGTCTAAATTATTTTACTAATTGCTCTTATTATTATATAATAATAATAATAATAATTATTATTATTATTATTTATTTTTAGATCATTATTATTAAGTATTATTATTATCTGTATATTATTTTGTTTATTATAGCTTTATTCATTATTATTACTAGTATCATTAGGGAGGAACACAGTTTATGTTACAAATAAACCCGCGGTTTCAGCCCATAATCCAATCAAATCACGTCAAAACGATTTATGATACTTCCTCTGCTTTTTTTACTTGCATCATTTCCCATTTTTAGAAGTTGCAATTTACTTGCATCATTTCCTTTTAGGGAAATACATCCTCTCTACCTCTCTCCAATCACATGGGTCCCCTTTTTTCCTCTCTCCATCTCTCTCCTCTCCTAAATTCTTGTGCACATGCTCAATGATGCGAGTATAAAAAACAGAGGAAGTATAATTTTGCAGGGTCCGACCCAATCATTATTTTATTACTAATTATTAATATATAATTAAATCTAATAATTAAAATAGTAATATTAATTTAATTATTAGATATTATTGTTATTATATAATCACCATCCGGTATTAAAATATTAATACAAAGACTATAAAATAATTGTTATTAATTATCATTATAATCATTAATCATTATTATTATTAATTTATGATTATTAATATTATTTATTTATAATTATCATTTAAAAATATCCAAAATAAAATAATTATTATTATTCATTAATAATTATTCAATATTATTACCTATCATCATAATTATTATTTAATATTCATATTATTAATATTTAAATATTATATATATATCTATTAAATTCAATTTAATTCAATTCAATTCAGTTCAATTCAGTTCAGTTCAGCGCCAATCAGTTCAGTTCAGTTCAGTTCAGTTCAACTCCAATCGGTTCAGTTCAGTTTAGTTCAGCTCAGCTCCAATCAGTTTAGTTCAGTTCAGTTCAGTTCAACTCCAATCAGTTCAGTTCAATTCAGTTGTTTTTAGTAAATCTAAACAAGCCCTTAGTCTGTACATTATACTTAAAATGACTTCTTATTTATGTCTTGAAACTAAAACCACTTGGTTTATTAATCATCTTTTAAATTATTAAGAAGTTCTTTTAGCTATCTGAATAAAGTTATTGATTTTATAAATAAAATGTATTATTTAGGCAACTAATTCGTATCTCGTTGATATTTATTGTAGGCCTCGAGTACATAGACCAGGAATATCAAGAGTCTTGATTTGTTCGTGGTTTACCTTTTGGGCAAGCTTCACGAATTAATCTTCGATGTTCATCCAAAAGTTGATCTCAGAAGGTTAAATGATAATTACGTGACTATCTGAATTGGAAGATGACTATGGACAGTAACCCATTATGGAACTAATAGTTTAAATGACAATAATTAAAAGGTAACGTTATAATAATAATTATTAAAGCTATTATGTTATCATTGTTAACGTTATTATTATTATTAATGTTATCATTGCTACGTCATCACTGTTAAACGTTACTATTATTGTTATTAACGTTATAGTTATTAACGTTAGCGTCTTTCTCAACTCTATTATCAATGTTATTACTTCCTCCGTAACAAAATTATTGCAACAAGTGAGTATTATTTGTGAGGTATAAAATATTCAATTGTTGCAATAATTCTGTAGGATTTATTATTTTTATTATTATGGTTATTATTATTATTATTATTATTATTATGGTTATTATTATTAATGTTATTTGCTTTTGTTAACGTGATTGTTTTATTAAAACTCTTATTGTTATTATTATTATTGATGTTGTTGTTGTTGTTGTTGTTGTTGTTGTTGTTGTTATTATTATTATTATTATCTTTGAAACTTTAAATAATATTCGTAATTATGACAAGTAACTAACTCAGTCAAAATAGATTACTGAGTTTCGCCAAGTGATGGTTGTGAATAAATTTGGGCTCTCTGGTTAAGCTATTTATAAATTGGAAATCTTGTTTATTGGATTAAACATATTTCACACTTGGTTAAATAAATGATATGTACATGTATTAAGTGATGACTCCCATAAAAGCTATTAATCACTTAAAATATTGGGGGGAAATGATGAACATGTTACCTGTATGGGAGGTTTAGCGACCACCTACAGGTTTCTTTATTTGATTATGCAGACTTGTCTTCCTTCTATCTTGTTTTGATCTAAGTAGAACGGGTGTGCATACTAGTGACTCTGTTATCATGTCCATTGTGAATTATGATATATATATATATGATGAAGTAGGTGGATAACAGGGGATTGACCCCGATCAATTGGTGTTCTATTTCCTCTCCTTTAATAATTGAATGATATTAAATAATGATTTATTGTGACGATGTGCTTATCAATTGATCTATATTCGTATATATGTTATGATTCTAAACTCTATTCCTATTATATTACAAAGTAATTTCAACTTAAATATTTTTACGGGATGGAGTTGGAATTATCAGTTTTTCTGATTTTTTGGGAGCTTGTCTCTCTTGTTTCTTTTCAATGTCTTCTGTGCAGGTGGGTGATCTACGGGGGAACAATGAGAGATTAATTTAGAGTCGTCAACCACTTAGTTATTTTAGTTAAACTTCCGCTGGAACTCTGAGACTTTTAATTGTTGGTTTTAGTTGAACAATTTGTTGAGTTGTAAGGATAATTAATTTGGAATTTAGTATGTTTTAACCAAATAGCCTTGCATTTATTTCCAAGCAAATAAGTGCGGCGGTAGCACGCCCATCGATTTGAACCCACATGGATTCCCCCTTATCATGTTTTACAGTGGGAACTGGAGCTACCAGCATGTCAGCCACTATGGCTAGCCCAGCTCTGCACATCAGATTTAAGACCTTGAAACTCAAAGGTCATCGCAGATAAACTCTCTTGCGTGGACTGGAAATATTGGCGACTTGCAAGGTTAGATTCCTGAAAAGAGTGGACATCAAACCTGAGGGAATGTACGTCTATGTGTAGCTCACCAAAACCAGTCTAGAGGTCAGCCAGCTGCCACTCCATAGAGAAATGTGCCCTATGTGGGGCCTCAACATCGGGGACGGGATGGTCTACATCTTCGAGCTCATCCTCGTCCATAGCGTCGTCCTCGCCCGTATTCGGGGCCTAATCAAAATCTGCCTTGAATATCCAGTTTTCGACCCCATAAATCGTTGTCTTGTAGGATCGAGGAGAAGGACGTATGAATGGTTGTTTTCCTTCCATATGTAACCGGCATACGACCCTCTCTCTGAACCCACTAATGGTCCGTTAAGAGAGCATATCTAGCAAGATGTCGCTAGGAACAACCTGTAAACCTGTAAGATCAAGACCAAGGTGCATAACAATAGTAGTTAGCATGACCCTAATATTAATATCCCCGAGACCTGCCTAGCCACATCATCTAAATAGTCCATCAACCAAGGATAGTGGTTTACCCGTGTGTCTCCATGACTCATGTGTCATAAAACATATAGTTCGCATGCAACCACGACCCCTAGACTATCAGTGCGGGCAAATATGGTGCTACTAATGAGGTGATGATTAATGCGAAAACCGGGGGTAACGACACTGGTTGCCTTGGCGAAACTAGAATGTAAGGGGATTGGGTAGTCAATTTTGCCAGAAATAATGAGAGTTACAATTTGTTAACCAATCAGTTTTGGGGCCCAACTTGCCATCCCAATGCATCGTTTATTTGACCGATGTTTATAGTGTATGTCCGCCTAATAAGATGAAGGTCATGGAACGGGGATTTCTACCCTCCGTTCAGCAAACCAAAAGGGTAGGTAAGAACTCTAAGGTTAGTCTTTTGTAGGTCTGATAAGTGGACTTTAGGTTCACTTATTTGCATTTAGTTTTAGGTCATTTAGATGCATTTTAGGCCATATAGTTTCCTTTTCTTTCCCTTTTTCATCCTTTCTCATATTCTCATACTTAGCATTTAGTTTTATTTCATTTGCATGTGCATCCTCCCTCCCCCATCTAATATTTTCTTGGAGTGTTTTAAAGCTAGATTAGCGAGGAAGAGCCTCCAAAACAGGGGAGCAGGCGCTCCTGAGGAGGCGGAGCGGGCGCTCCGTGTGTGAAAAAGCAAAGAGAAGCTGGCAGTAGCTTGGAGCGTTCCAGGGAGGGCGCTCCATTTTGCAAGGAGCGGGCGCTCCGTCGCCCAGATTTGCTATTCCAGTTTCGGTTTTGTATCGGTCAATTTCAGTTTTGTATCGGTTTTTTTAGACGGTTTTGTGTTTTATGGCTTTGCCCTTAGTACTTTGGGGTATAAAAACCCATTTTTGTAATAATAATAGGTAAGCTTTATTTTCTGAATTTTAATTAGTTTTAATTAGAGAGGTTTTTAGAGAGAGAAGTAGAAGTTAGAGAGATAAACTAAATCTAAGCTCTTGAATATTGAAGTTTTGAAGCTAATTCAATGGAGATTTGCATTTGATTTCCATCCTTATTTGAGTATTTCTTCTTACTCTTCTCTTATTTGCTTTTATACTTGCTTTATTTTGGTTTAGCATTTGATTAGTAGTGATTAGTTGATGATTAGCTTAATAAATATGATTTTCACCATTGTTGGATTATCTTTGTTGATTGAAGCTTTTTATTTTGTACTTTTCATGGCTAGTGAGTAGTTTACTAGCTAGGGGGAAGGGGATGACCTAGGTGATCATTAGTTGACCATAAAAGTCAAGCTTGGGGGTAGACCTAGGTGAATTAGGTTGTCTAGCTTATTTAATTACCTTGTTTAATTGATTGATCACCATTTGAACTTGATTTGGGGATCAAAAGTGAAGGATTGAGAGATGAAGCTTTTGATTGACCTTAGGCTAGTCAATAGGTTGACTTCACCATGAGAATAGGTGATTGACTTCCTAGGACCTTAATTGAATTACTATGACTTTTGGAAATACTTGGTTGATTGATTTTACCATGAGAATAGGTAAAATTGGTTGATTAGGTCCTCCTAATTAGCTCGAGAGAGTAATTAGAAAATATTTGAGTGACTTAGTCCCTTAGTTGACCCTAATGAATCCCCTTGGCTTGACGAATAGGTTAACTAATGGTTAACTAGTGATTCCCCTACCCCTAGTGTGTCTTCCTATTATAGTTTAAACCCATGCTTTTAGTTTAATCGTAGCTAATTCGCTCATAGTTTCTTAGTTAATCATTTAATCTCAAAACCCCCAAAAATAGACTTAGCTCGCTAAATCGCTTTCAAACTTTGACTAAGCATTGCTTCCTCGTGGATTCGACCCTTTCTTGCCCTATATTAGGCTAAGTTAAGTTATTAATTTGGCACGTGCAACTACCGTGTCAAGGTCAAAGCGTTCAACTCTAACTAAGATGTCCACCCTACTTGCCAAAAGTGTTAGGGAACATCGTTCTCGACCCGTAGGGCTTGGGCGGCTTGGGGATCATAAACCTTGGTAGGTCGTATTCTACGCCTGCCAAGTCAGAGAAATGCAATCATGTGGTCGGAATTATTGAAAATGATACCACATGTGTCGAATTGGGGTGGGTCAATAAGGGGTGGTGGTGCCAGATTCCTCATCCTAGAGGTCGAAGTGTTGAGGGACAGGTTTCTACGGCCAGTGCTCACCATTTTTGGATCTATACCACGCATCTTATCCACTATGAAGGTAAAAATGTCTGATACTCTTTTTGGAGAGTGACTAGAGATTATCTAAGTTCTGGTAACAAGGACGTTCCAACTTTGATTTTCCTTTCTAGACATTCTTCTTTGAAACATACACCGTCATACGTTCCAACGATGGTCCATGATGACCACTATTTCCTCTCTAGATGAATAGTCTTCCTGTTTTACTTAGACAAGCTTTCTTCTCTTCTTTGGCCCATTTCTCATGTCTTTCTTGAGGAAATAATGATCGTCCGGGAGTTTTTAGTCACCTTCACTAAGGATGAAACCTTAAGCTGGGATGTTCCCTTGGCCTTCTAGGATGAAGGTGTCATGGTCGTTAGGTAGTACTTCATGGTTGTTAGCTGATCACCATACAATGTCCCTATAATTCAATCTTCACATTCAAACTTAATCAACAACAGATGAGTGATGACCACTGCCTTGATATTGTAATCCCCCATAATTTTATGAATTTTATAAATATATTTTTAAAGTATATTTATAAATGGTTTTCACAATTAATTAATTAAATTATTTAATAGTTGACTATTTTGAAAGTTGAACGATAATTTAACGTTTTAAATAATCATACTTCCTCCGTTTCACTTTAGATGTTACAATTTCCTTATAAGGAGATTCTGAAATAGATGTTACACTTTTTTCTTCCCCTTTTTAGAAAGTTTTATAATGTGAAATGACATAAATACCTTATTAAGAAAAAAATAACTATACTTAACATAATCTAATTAAATCATATTAAACCTAAACTTCTGTCATCTTTTTTAATCATTCCCACCAAATTAAATCAACCTACCAACTATCCAGTTGAATTCCCCTCAACTTCATTCAATGCATTTACCAGATTAATCCCCAACTCAAACCCTAGATCTAGAATTCTCCAGTTTCTTCATCTCCTCTCATTCTCTCTCCTCAAAACCGTCTCCCATCTCCATCTTCTCAATCTCTCTTCTCTACTCATAGTCCTTCTCTCTCGAATTTGATCTTCATCTCCTCTCAATATCTTCTCCAATTTTTGTCCTCCTTCATCCCCTCTCAAATATCTTACCATCGTTATTCCCCTTTGTACATCATTTGAGTTCATATTTTTAGATCTGAGCCCTAACCTAAACATAGTAGTAGTTACTCCTTTGGAATATGCACTATTCGAAACGGAAGATGTAAATGAGTCTCTGGTCATCAAGGAAATAATCGACTCTATAGAACATGGATCTCCTTGACCCAAACGTATGTTCAATAGTAGGGAAGCAGTGACATTTCTCGGTCCAATATGCGCTAAATGCTTTGCAAACGGTGTTACAAATGCAAGAAGAGGTTGACGAAATGGCGGCGATGGAGAGAAAAAGGGCGTGTAAGTGCTTGCATTTTGTGGAAAATCAGGATGAACATGGAGTTCATTTGTTGAGCAGTCATGTTGAGGAGAACAATAAAGAAAAAATGGAGTCAAATATAGGGACAAAGACGGAGACGAACAAGAGAGGAGATGGATTTATTGTTAAGGTGATGTATCTGTTATCGATATTTTTTTAGTTAAATGTACTTGACTGCAATTAGTTAGCCCCATTTTAAACATTGCTGTTAAACCTGTTAAAACTGATATGAAGGAGAACATCACTGCAAAATTGTCTATTGCCCTGCATAATGAAAATAAGAGATTCATGTGACTCCTAAGCTTCTGTCTATGCTCAGGAGCAAAAATAATGTCATATTTTTATTCAAAGTAAGCACCAAATTAGGTAAAATATGGAATTTAGCTGTAGCAAGCGTTGTGTGTGATTTGTTTCCTTTGCTCCTCCTTTCATTTGGTTCTAATGGGCAGTAGCAAGCGTTGACCAAAACCAAATTTGTCTCCTTTTCTTCTCCTTTCATTTGGTTAAACAGTAGTAAGCATTGAGTGATTGGTTCTAATGGGTATTTAGTTGTAGACTTCTTGTTTTGGTTGTTTGTGTTGGGTCTGTGTGAGTTCAATGCTTCCATATTGTGTGTCGAAAATGAGAGATTAGTATATGTGGAATTGGATCATTTTTGAAGCGTAGTTCGAATTAATTGGTGGTATGTGATTCTCGTAGTCTTTATGGGAAGTGTCAATATTATGAGGTTGTACTTGTTTTCCTGAAGTTAAAATATTTAATCCCATAAGAGAACTTATCTATATCGTCCCTAATTAACTCAACTCTGATTCATTGATTTACTTCTTCCCTTGGTTGTTACTTCATTTTGATAGGCTCTTGTACTGGATTGATTTACTTAGGTCTGGTTAATGGTCTACAAAAGAAAAACCTAATTTTTCTCCTTTTCTCAACTTTTATTAAATCATATGGTCTACATGCTACATCTTAATAGTAAATGTGGTGTTTTTCGTCTGTTTTTATTTTAATATCCGCCTTTAGTGATGAAGATACGTCTTTTAGTTAGACTCTCATGAGATTTTATACTTTGTCAGCCATAGTAATTAGTCAGACTGTCATATTATTAGTGATGTAATTAGTATCGCAATATTTTCTTTGTTGTAATCTGATTTCACGTTGCTTCGTTAATGTTTTATCGTTTTCATGGTAATAGGAAATGACTGTGAAGAGGAGGCGTAAATCAAAATCTACAATTGGGGGAGAAGTTGGAGTTGATGTTTATGATGACAATGATGTCAGGTTGTACCGATTCTTCCTCATTTATTGTAATACTAACAACGTCTAGAACTACTATTTTGTTAGTATCTCGATATCTAACTTTAAAGTTCGAGGACGAACTTTGTTTTTAAGGAGGAGTAGATGTAATACCTCGAATTTTCAAAGCTTATTTTATTATTTATTAAGCTTCAATATTATTTTCCAATTAGAATTTATTTTGTCTAAGTTATATGTTTTGAGTTAAAATGTTTTAGCTTTTTATTTGTATACACTTGAAATGCTTTGTTAAATATATATTTTCTTTAAATGTAATAATTTTGAACTATTAATGATGCTTTGGAATAATTAAGAAAATTTTCAAGGTTATTTGAATTATTTAAGTTCGTTTATTTTATAAATCAAAAAGCGGTTATTTAGGTTACTAATTTACATTTCGTTAAGTCTCGTTATAGACTCCGATTGCGTAGACGAGGGATATCAAGAGTATTGATCGGTTCGTGAATCTAACTTTTGGGCACGCGTCACGAGGTAATCTCCGATGTCCATCTAAACGTAGATCCCGTAGTATAAAAATAATTTAATTACGTGACTATGTGATTTGAATTATTATTAGAAATGTGGATTATAATTATGAAAATTATTGTGAATTAAAACTATTGACTTAAATGCGGATTATGAATACGATTAGTAAGATGACTAATGACTATAGATTATGGATATGGATCATGATCATGGACGATGGACTATGGACTATGGACTATGGATGATATGATAATTATGCTAATGTTATCAACGATCTTGATAAATAATCTTATATTTTATTCTCGACATTTGTTTAAATTAAAGATTAGTTTTAATGATGTTATTATTAATATTGTTATTATTATTCATTATTATTATTATTCATTATTATTATTTTATTATTATTATTATTATTATTATTATTATTATTATTATTATTATTATTATTATTATTATCATTAGCAATGTTATTATGCTTATTAAAGCTTAAAAATTGAAAATTGAAAATAAATTGGTTATAAATTAGAAATGATGGATTATTAAATCTACAAGTGATGGTTTTTGTACATGAATGAAACGGGCTTTCTGGATAAGCCTTGAATAAATTGAGTATGAATATTGGAATGAATATACTCATACTTGGTTAAATAAGATGATGTATGTGCGTTATGTTCTAAGTGATGACTTTCATAAAAGATATTAATCACTTAAAGTGAAATATCGGAGGAAAATGATGAACAAGTTGCCCTGTATGGGAGGTTCAGCGGCCACCTACAGGTTTTCTGGTTACTATGCTGATTTTTCTGTTACTTGTCTTCCTATCTTGTTGTGATCCAAGTAGAAGGGGTGTGCACACTATGGACTCTGTTATTACGGCCAATATGATTTGTAGGTAGTTACAGGAGTTTCTTCGGCCTACAGTGAGTTGTTACAGGGTTTCCTTGGCTCACATTATTATAGTAAGTTGTTACAGGGTGTCCCTGGCTTACTGGAGTTCTCTTTCCTCTCCTTAAATAATCGGATAATACTGAATTGTTGAATTAATTGAAATTATGTGATTATTAATCTTATATATATATATATATATATATATATATATATATATATATGCACTTATGTGATTATTAATTGTATTTATATATGTGATATGCTTTCGACTCCATTAACCTATTATTTTCACAAATTATTTTCAACTTAAGTATTTTACGGGATGAAGTTGGAATTACTCAGTTTTTCTGATTTTTGGGAGCTTGCCTCTCTTGTTTCTTTTCAATTGATTTGTGCAGGTGGGTGATCGACTGGGGGAAACAAAGAGAGAACACTTAGAGTTGACATCCACTTAGTTTTAATTTGGTTTCCGCTGAGACTCTGAGACGTTTTTTTAATTAGTGTTTTATTGAAAAATTTAGTTGTTGTAAAACTTAATTTAATTTGAATTTAGTGTGATGTTACCTATTAGCCTTGCATTTATTTCCAAGGAGATAAGTGCGGCGGTAACACACCAACCGAGTCGAACCCTCGTGGATTTTCCCCCAACGAGTTTTATTAAATGAAAAAGGGTTCGATTTGGGCGGGGTGTTACATGTATGTGCCTTTACGTCTATGTTTTCTTATGTTGTAAATACTCCTTGTGGTTGACTTCCTGTGTGTGCAAATACTCACTCTGGTTAAGTTTCTGTTTGTGCATATACTCCCTGTGTTGCTGTGCTGTTGTTATTATTCAATAATTGGTGGAGTTGTTGTGATTTTGCAAATACTCCCTGTGTTACTGTTATTATTAATTACTGATAGAGTTGCGGTGATTTTGCAAGTACTCCCTGTGTTGATGTTACTGTTATTGTGTAAATAGTGTTTAAAGCAATGAGTCCCTTTTCATGCCCCTATTAAGTATGCTGAAGTTTCATGGCTTATGATGAAGCTTTTTGTGTATGGTTGTGTTTTTTTAGTCCCTTAGTCCTTTTGGTTTTGTGTGCCTGATTTTGAGTCCCTGTTTTGCGTCTCTGTCAAGAATCTAAATGATGATGGGACTCACATTTGAACACTAACACATGGTTGATTTGCTCCAGACTATGTTTGTTGAGGTAACAAACTAATGTGTTAATGAGTTACATAATGATGAACCGTGATAGATTCAAAGAAGTCACATGATGAGGATTATTGTGTTACGTTCATTGAAGTTATGCTCATACTTTTGTAGTTAACCCCCTGGTCATAATGATCCGAAAATATAACCATTAATAATTACATCACTAATAACAGATGCATTACAACTTGACTGCATTTACAAACCATTACTAATAACATCACTATATTGTCCTATTTACACAAAAGTCACAAAAGTCTGTAAGTCCCATTTCTCCAAAAAAATACTATCATAAATTTACCTTTCATGGTTTGTTGAGCAGTCATGTCTATTCCTTGTTGCATCCTATTATGTACCAAAACAACTGTCATGCCTTTGCAAAATCGCATCCCAATCTTTATCCAAAAAACTGCACTACATTAGGTTCATAATGTGTCTAAATCAATCTGCATCAACCTCAAAGCTGTCAATATCATCTCCAACATGAATGAACCTCTCATTAAGCTGATCAATAACAGATTGTTCCACGGTCACATTCCTAGGCTGTAACCCTATCCTCTCAAGTCTTCTTTTCCCATGGTGGGGTTTTTTATAGTTATTCCCACGATTGCATTTCAATATCACTACCATCACACATTGAAGTTACAGGCAAGTATATTTGAGAACCTCTGGGTCAAAGAAATCATATGCATCTTGAACTTTTGTAATTAGGTCAGCTAAGTTTTTAGGAAATGACTGTATATTGTGATGCTTGAATTGCATTAAAAAATCCCAACTCTAAAATATTCAGATTTGGTGACTGTGGGGGTTGATATATGAGCTTGATTTTGAACCAATTCTTTTTAGCAGCTTCAATGAATGCAGGGTCTTGAGGTTAATGTGCGGGCTAGCATTATCTTGCTGAATGTAGATGGTTTTAGAAACACCCTCTAACCATTTTCACATGATTGCAGGAATTATGTTGTTGATTAACATATCCCTGATGACTTCTTGATTGATGTTTTGAATAGGCTTTGTCTCCCATTCCCAGCTTTTCTATTATTTGATTTTTTTTGCTTGAACTCTTTTAACAAAAGGATATATTCCAAACTTTCTATCAAGAATCATGACACCTTCACTATCATAAATTGCCTTTGAATTGGCAACCATGAACATTGCCTTGATTTTATATCGCTTTGATTGACAACATCTGTATGGATCATCTTCCTTAGGAAGCAAGTAGAATCTCCTCATATCTAGGTTTAAGTAAAACCATTTCTCATCTATATGTATGATATTTTCCATGTCTTCAAATATTTCGTTGGTTGAGTGTGAGACAACACCCATTTCATCCTTTGTAGCTTGTGGTTTTCTGTCAAAGAGGGGTGGTTGCTACTTGTGTGACTCCTAAGCTTCCCCTTCTTCAAAAGTCTATAGACAGTTGAGGGTGCCACCTTAAGGTAGCCTGCAAATGCTCTGATAGTTGTCCTTTTATGAAGAGGCACAGATTGAAGCCATTCATCTGCATACTCAATGACTTTTCTACCAACTCTCCCATGTTTTTTTGTTCTTACGTCTATGCATGTACCATTTTCTCTTTGATGTTTTGCATCATTCCAAATTCTGTCAACAGTCATTCTGCTTATACCATATTTTGTTGCTGTTTTCCACTTCACACCCCAAGGTATTTTTCCATTTGTCTCTAAAGAAAGTAATCCATCTACCAGTTGCCTTCTCTTATGGAGTGCTAATTCTGGTTTTTTCATAACCCCTCCATTATTTATGTTTTCTTCCTCAATTTGTTCACTGTGATTTCCTTGCTGGTTTTGTGTTGTTTGTTGTTGATTTTGTGTTGCTTGTGGTTGCTCTTGTGAATGTTCTTCCTCTATTTCTGAATCACTATCATAATTTGCCATTTAATGTCTTCAAGGCCTTCAATATCCAGTAGCTTTTCAACACTAAAAAACCTCAAAGTCATCTTGAGGGCCATTTTGCAAATTCTAGAAGAAGAAAGCAAAGAAGAAGAACTTTTGTTGTTCCTGTAAATGTGCAGTGTGCGATGCGTTCCTACTTTTAGATTATGTAAATGTAAGTTGTTTCGGGTACAAGAAACACAGTAAATTTGTAATTCGGGGAAGTCCAATTCCAGCTAGGGTAGTAACCAAATAAGTCCAAGGTCTTCGAGTTCCGGGCACCTGCAAAACCGAGCACCGTGAACTACCCCGGGGAGGTTCCCGGGATCGGCTCTCCGATGCTTAAGTCAGATCTGATCTCAGAAGTCAGAGAGAGTAGTACAAGTAAATGCTCTGCAATATATGGAAAAATGTACCTGAATGATCAGATGAGAGTACTATTTATAGGTTGCACTAAAGTAACGTCATCTGGTGAAGACGGTGACGTCATGAAAGCCTTTTTTGTCAGTGGGCCTGATTGAAGGCATGTACTTTCTGGCCTAAAGGATTCTTGGTATTTTAGTCATTTCACCGGTTAGGTGGGCCATGACTGGAAGGGGCCCAAACAATAGCCCCACGCTCTATGTCATAGCGTCAGACCATGATGAGACTGCGATGTAGAGCGGATTAGTCTGCTTTGGTTGTTGAAAAAACTCGACGTACCCCACAGTGGGGTTGACCTTGTAAAAATTCGAGCACCCTCACCCGAAGGGGTCCTGAAAAATTCGAACGCCCTCCCTGGGAGGGGTTCTGAAAATTCGAACGCCCTTTCATGGGAGGGGTTCTGAAAATTAGAACGCCCTCTCATGGGAGGGGTTCTGAAAATTCGAACGCCCTCTCATGGGAGGGGTTCTGAAAATTCGAACGCCCTCTCATGGGAGGGGTTCTGAAAATTCGAACGCCGTCTCATGGGAGGGGTTCTGAAAATTGAACACCCTCTCATGGGAGGGGTTCTGAAAATTCGAACACCCTCCTATGAGAGGGGTTCACAAAATTCGAACACCTTCCTATGAGAGGGGTTCACAAAATTCGAACGCCCTCATAGGAGAGGTTCTAAAAGACTTAGACACCCACTACTTAGTGGCTTAAAAATTCGAACGCCCTCCTATTAGAGAGGTTCATAATGAATTCGAACGCCCTCCATTAAGTAGCTCATGGAATTCGAGCACCTCCTAGGAGGATAGCTCATGGAATTCGAACACCCTCCTAGGAGAATAGCTCATAGAATTTGAACATCCTCCCTACTCGGGGCTAATGAGAATTCGAACGCCCTCCTAGGAGAAATAGCTCATGAGAATTCGAGCACCCTCCTAGGAGAAGTTCTAAAAAGACTTAAACATATTTACCATTCAGTATTTTCTGAAAATTCGAACGCCCTCAAGTAGAGAAGTTCGGTGTAGAACTTGAGCTCCCTTTTCAGGGTGTTCGATATAAAATGAAGAACACTCACCATAGGTTGGTTTATAACAAACTTCGAACGCCCTCCTTGGAGGGGTTCCATGAAAGGCGAAATTCGAACGCCCTCCTTGGAGGGGTTCCATGAAAGGCAAAATTCGAACGCCCTTAATGGAGTGGTTCAATAGAAAACTCGAACGCCCTCCTTGGAGGGGTTCCATGAAAGGCAAAATTCGAACGCCCTCTTTGGAGGGGTTCCATGAAAGGCAAAATTCGAACGCCCTTAATGGAGTGGTTCAATACAAAACTCGAACGCCCTCTACGAGGTGTTCGACTTAAACTTGTAAACACCAACCATTGAGTTGTTAATTTTCTTCGAGGCGCCTCGTAAGGGCTAATTGATTCCAATACTCAATTTGAGAATTCGACGTGGCCTGGTAAGGACACTGGTCTGAAAATTCGAGGTGGCCCGGCAAGGGCTAATTGAGCTCAAAACTCGTTTGCTCGAATGAGGATGCCATATGAAGGGCTTTGTATACTTGGAAAATTTTCTAAGTATGGATTCAAAGAACATCCTTGAATTTGCTCGAGGTAGCTCAGTCAAAGGGTTGTTCCTTTTGAAGAGTTCGAGGAAGCCCCGGTGAGGGGAGATTTGTACAGCTGAATTTCTTTGAAGTAGGCCTGGTGAGGGTCAATGCTTTTAAAGTCAATTATTTTAAAGTCCATGCTTTTAAAGTCAACTTTTTAAGTAAACTTTTTGGGGTGGTCAACCGTATTTGACCGGTTTTTATACGTTTCAACCGTATAAATACCGTATCGAAACAAACCTCCTTCTACTCTTTGGCATGAACTCCCATGTTGGGTGACGGTTCATATTAGAGAGGTCACTGTTCAGGGTAGGTTTGATATAAATATTTCACTTCTTTCCTCATTTACTCACTTTGCAATTTCTCTCTCTACTTTCTCTCTTTTAAAGAAGCCCTTTGCTTCCTTTGTGTGCTGCTCAGAGTGCGTCAAGAGTGCGAGGAATCTCCTTCGTGTAATTCGACCAAGGTATGATTTCTCATTCTTGACTCTTTTCCTTTCTTTTAATAAATTCGATAGGGGTCACTATATTATAAATAATGAACCCTGTTTTTGAACTGAGCGCCTCATATGCCTTGCCCCTTCCTTATATGCCCTGGGTAGAAACATGGGTAGATGGGGCTCCTGTTGTATCAATAACTTATTGGGCCCCGAACTCTGATATTTTGCTCGACGCCATTCCTATTGTGGAAGAGGAGTGTGAGGACGATTTTGAGGGACCCGAGGAGTTTTTAGATACCCCAATAAAGTAACGATAGCCTTCCCTCCTTCTAAGAGGAGTTACTTAGATTCTTTCTTTTCCCTTGGTGTAGTGCAAATAACGGAGGCGACGGATGAAGGGACTTCGACATCCGACTATATCGAGCCCTGCCCTTCCCCCAACATGAGATTGGGAATAAGTGGCCACTGGTCAACGGGGAAGTGGCGAAAGGATCTTCAAGACGGGATGTCGTTTTTGTCGACCTTGTATCATATAGAACTGCCCTATGTTATGTATCCCCCACAAGTCACGGACTTGGTGGTGTCACCACCCCCTGGGTGCATTGGTGTGTATAAGTCATACTTCGAGCTGGGTTTGCGTTTTCCCTTGCACCCGCTTTTTAAGGAGATTTTAGAGGCGTATAACATAGCCTTATGTCAGCTTATGCCCAATTCTGTTGGGACAATTGTTGCCTTTTTGTGTATTTGTCGCATGCTTGGAGTGCGACCATCCTTGCGCCGCCATGTTCCGAATAAATGAAGTGTCCGAGCTTCGCCATGGGCCTGGTTGGTACTCTTTTCAAGCCTGACACCTTGTAATGATCAAGGATGGTCGAAGGGATGAGAAATCATATAAGGTTACAACAGAGATGCCAACCAACCATGCCCTATTTCGAGGGGAGTTCCTTTTCATTTTTCGAGGGGATCAGCCATGGGATGTACCTGTTACTTTGTCCGATAGCCCTCCTAACTTCGGCATGAATTTAAACGTGCCTGAAATGGACGCCGAGGAGGCTATAGTGGCCATTCATTGTCAGGCCACGTCGTTCCACATTGACGGGAAGCCGAAATATAAAATTGATTATTGGTTGCCCAATGACAAGGACCTGGGCAACGAGCACTTCCTGTCGGCGTTCGGCGTGTCCCCGCCTTATGACCAACGTAGGGGTCTATTTCTTAATCTGTTTCTTTTGCTTGTAATATTAACTTGTTCCTGACTCATTTTGCTTCTTGCAGTACTTGCTTACAACAATCTCGACGAGGAGATGAAGAAAAATACTGCGAAGAGCGGTATGGCTGCCATGGCCAGGCTGTCGATGCAAAAAGGGGAACTTAAAGTTCCCAAGCCTCCTGCTGTGAGTTCGAACACCCTCCTGCTTGGTCTTAGTTCTTTGTTTCCTTTTAACTAAGTATTTTTCTTGTTTGTGCAGAATCCAAAACATAAACCAAAGGCAAAAGCGGCTACGCCGAAGCCTTTGCCTGCCCCTCCTGCTACTTTGCCTGACCCCCCTCTATTAGCGGTCGAGGCTCCTGAGAGTGCGGGATTAAAAAGGAAGGCCCGCACCTCCCTTTCAATCGATCCGTTAATACCGGATCTTAGTTTCCATCTAGGTGCGGGTTCTAGTCCTCTAGGCGAGGATGATGTCGAGGAGCCCCTGGTCAAGAAGACAAAGTCTTCTTGGCTCGACGACGTCGACGGTCAGTCCGGCGCCGTGAGCATTGAGAATACCAGCCAAAAGGCTCTTCGGGCTCGTTACCAACGAGTTCGAGAGGCGTTGTTGGTGCCCCGGGATAAAGAAAATGTCTCTAAGCTCGGGGCAGTGAAGGAGATCGAGGCACTCAACGAGTGCTAGTTACAAGTGAGTCTTCGTTTAATTCTTTTTGTCTATATCCCACTTCTTTAACTTAACATTTTATCTTTGCTTGTTGTCGCAGATGTCCATCCGAATGGCCTGGCTTACTGAAAAGGAAGGTCGTGACTCGGGTAGGCTGGCTGAGGAGCTCGACAAGTGTAAACAGGAGCTGCTTGAGGCTTCTCGAAAGGTCCGTTCTCTCGAGGCTGAGCTCGAGACGGCCAAGAGGTTGAACGCTGACAACCTCGAGGCTTTTAACATCGAGAGGACGAGCCTAATAACCAACAAAGAGGAGCTATCCAACCAGCTCAAGGCAGCCGAAAAGAAGCTCGAGGCCTCACGCAAAGAGGTTGCTGATCTCGAGGGCCAGCTGAGGGGCCAAAGGGAGCAGCTCGATCGTGCCCAGGATCAGCGGGATGACTTGCAAGAAAAATACGACAAGTCCGTCAAGGATTTGAAATAGAAGATGAGCAAGTACATCCGTCACTGGAAGCGATCACAAGAGGGCAAGAACTTCACTGACCAAAAGATGGTCGAGGGTTTCCAATCTGCTCGAGGTGAAGTCCAGAGCTTCTTCGAGAAGACTCTGAAGGACTTGGCTCTTGATTTGGACTTTCAACAAGTTTTGACCAAGTACAATGAGTATGAGCAGAAGGCCCTCGATGAATACATGGAAAAGGAAAAGGGTAAGTAGGGGGCTGGTGATGCTTCGACTCTTGTCCCTGAGGAGGTCGAAGAGGCTACAGAGGATCAAGCCCCTGCCGACCTTTCACCCGTAAAGGAGAGCGAAGTTCAAGCTGTTGAGGTTGTTTCGGAAGCTGTTGAAGTTGAGCCTGAGGTGGGTGAGGCTGATGATGCAAGCTCTTCATCCGAGTCCTCGTCTGAGGAGGAGGATGTTGACATAGAGGCCCCTTGACTTTGTAACTTAGCATTATGTACTTAGCTTTTTTGTAACCAAGTTCTTTCTGTTCTGTTTTTTCAAAGCTTGTAATCTTTACTTTGAACGGAATGAAAAAAACTTTTTGCTCATCTTGTTTCATGCTTTTTGCATTTATTTTCGACCTGTCAGGTCTCTTGTTTCCTTTTGTATGAGATCACAAAATTCGAGCACCTTCTAAAGAAGGTCCATTCAAAATTTCGAAGGCCCTCCTTGAGGGAGTTGCATAACTCTTAATATAGATTTATGATGTGGTGATAATAAGTTCGAGAGACCGGTGAGGTCATAAATTCGTTTGAACCTGTTAGGTATTAAAGAAAAACTCGAATACGATACATAAATAAAATGCATGACGAATTCGAAAGATCGGTGAGGTCGTATTTTATTCATAATTCTCAAGTCTGTTTGGGCCGGCAAGGTCTACAAGTTTTAAGAACATTACAAATACTTAGACGTATATCACAGCAACTTAATCCTCATCTAGACCGGCTAGGTCGAAGTAGTACAAAGAATCATCTAGTTTGCTGTCATATTAGCCCCTTAAGTTGTTGTGGTTTGTATTAAACGTAGAACTTCCTTAAGTTGTCGATATTCCATGGACGAAACAAAGGATCACCATCCATGTTCTCGAGTCTGTATGTTCCAGGGCGAATAACCTCAGTTACTCGATATGCTCCCTCCCAATTTGGACTTAGCTTGCCAAGGCCCATCTTTTTCCCTGTGGCTTCAATTTTTCGAAGGACTAGGTCCCCTACTTTGAACTTTCTTTCCTTGACTCCTCGATTGTATAGTCTGGTCATTCTGGCCTTCTGAGCAATTGATTTGAGCAGTGCATTCCCTCTGGTCTCTGGCAAGAGGTCGAGGTTGACGCTTTTCTCTTCTTCGTTTTGCCCGTAATCAAAGAATGTTATCCTCGGTGAGGGGATATCTACTTCAACTGGCAGCACAGCTTCACTTCCGTAGACTAAGTTAAAAGGCGTATGACTAGTTGCTTATTTCACCGTAGTTCGAGCTGACCATAGTATTCCTGGTAGGTCTTCAACCCATGACCATTTTGCTCCATCTAACATTTTCTTCAGCCCTTTGAGGATAACTTTGTTGGCTGCCTCGGCCTGCCCGTTGGTCTGCGGTCGACTGACAGTAGAAAATCTTGTTTGTATGTCAAATCGAGCGCAGTAATCTTTGGTAGGTCCACTGTTGAATTGTCGACCGTTGTCTGATATGAGTGCTCGAGGTATGCCAAAACGAGTGATGATGTTTTTCCAAATGAAGTCCTGTACTTTGTTATCTGTGATGGTGGCTAAGGGTTCAGCCTCGATCCATTTGGTGAAGTAGTCGACAGCTACTAATAAGAATTTTCTTCCACCAGATGCAACTGGGAAGGGTCCGAGGATGTCCATCCCCCACTGGTCGAATGGTAGTACAACTTGCATTGTAGTGAGAGGAGTGGCTGACTGTCGATGTACATGGGCATACACTTGACAGTTGTGGCATTTTTTGACCATGTCTTTGGCATCTTTCATCATTGTTTGCCAATAATACCCTGCTCGAAGGGCTTTTCCAGCTACGGTTCGAGCCCCCTGATGACTACCACAGGTGCCTTCGTGTATTTCTCGAAGTATTTGCTTGCCTTCTTCGAGTGTCACACATCTTAGAAGGGGATGCATGAAGGACTTCTTGTATAGCAGGTGGTCATGCAGCAGGAACCAACTTGCACGACGTCACACTCTTTCTGCTTCTTTTTCATCCTTTGGTAATTTTCCTTCTTCGAAGTATAGACGGATGGTTTGCATCCAATTGTTCGAACGGTCTATACTGCAAATGAGGAGTTGGCTGTTGATACTTGCTTTATAAAACACCTCCCAAGAAATGGTTCGAGGTTCCAGTCCAGACGCTGAGCTGGCCATTCGGGATAAAGCATCTGCCTGCTAGTTTTTATGACCGTGGGATGTGTTGTATTGAGAACTTGGCGAACTTTTGTTGTTGCTCCTTTACTTTGCCGAGGTACATTCTCATACTATCTTCCTTTGCTTCGAATTCCCCTTTGACATGACCCACGACCAGTTGTGAATCCATCTTGACAGTGATCTCATTAGCCCCATTTGAGAGGCACAATTTTAATCCTAGCAGAAGGGCTTCATACTCGGCTTCGTTGTTTGACGCGGCAAAATCAAACTTTATTGCATATTCCATTTTATTCTCGAGAGGGTCTATTATCAGTAGACCTGCTCTGCATCCTGCCTTCGAAGAGCCATCTACATAGAGTTGCCATGTCCCGGTTAGGGTGGCAGTCTCGACTTCTGTTGGGCACTCAGCAATGAAATCGGCTAAGGCATGTGCTTTTATTGCTCTTCTAGGTTTGAACTCTAGACCGAAGTCTGACATTTGATTAGCCCATTCGATAACTCGACTAGAGCCATTTCTACTTTCAATGAGCTTTCTGAGTGGCTGACTAGTGAGTACTTTGATTGGATGATCTTGAAAATAAGGCTTCAATTTTCGACTGGCCATCACCAAGGCATATATCATTTTCTCCGACGGGGGGTATCTACTTTCAGCCCCTCGGAAGGCGTGACTAACAAAATATACCGGCTGTTGTTGTTTGTCTCTTTCGGCAACGAGCATGGCACTTAGAGCGGTTTCAGATACCGCGAGATAAACGAATAATGTTTCTCCCGGCAAGGGTGAAACAAGCTTCGGTAATGAAGCTAAGTGAGTTTTCAATTGTTGGAAGGCATTTTCTGCTTCACAGTCCCATTCAAAGCAAGGTTTCTTCAATTTATTGAAGAAGTGTAAGCTCTTGTCAGCTGATTTTGATAGGAATCTTCCTAAGGCAGCCATAAACCCTGTGAGTCTTTGAACCTCCTTCACAGTTCGAGGAGACTTCATATTGATGATGGCTTGTATTTTGTCAGTGTTAACTTCAATGCCCCTCTCGTCCACCAAGAATCCTAAGCATTTTCCTCCTCGAACGCCTAAGACACACTTCTTAGGATTCAGTTTCATGTTATAAGAGCGGAGGGTGGACAAAGTCTCCCGCAGATCTTGGACATGATCTTCGACCAGCTTGCTCTAAACTATCATGTCATCAACATAGACTTCAACGTTGCGCCCTAACTGCTTCTCGAACATTTTATTCACAAGCCTTTGATATGTAGCCCCTGCGTTTTTAAGTCTGAACGGCATGACCACGAAACAATAAATCACGGAACTTGTAATGAATGCGGTATACACCTGATCTTCCTCGGCAAGGGGAATTTGGTGGTAACCAGCATTCGCATCCATGAAGCTAAAAAGTGCATGACCTGCTGTGGAATCGACCAACTTGTCGATTTTAGGGAGGGGAAGTCATCTTTGGGACACGCCTTATTGAGATCAGTGAAATCGACGCACATGCGCCATGATCCGTTGGGCTTTGGAACTAGTACTACGTTCGACAGCCATTCTGTGTATTGACATTCTTTTATCATTCCAGCACTTAGCAGCTTTTTCACCTCATCAGCTGCTGCTTTGTTCCTTTCAGCGCCCTAGTATCTTAACTTCTGTTTGATGGGCCTGAATTCTGACTTGATGTTCAACTGATGTTTAGTGACCGAGGGGTCTATCTCTGGAATCTCGTTAGCTGAAAATGCGAACACCTCTTGATACTCTTGGAGGAGGTCCACTATTTCTTTTCGAATGACCTGGTTAAGGTCCTTTCCAATTCAAACTGTCCCGTTAGGATCAGGTCCGAGTCGTATCTCTTCATCTTCATGGACCGGCTGAGGTCGATTGTAGTTGATTGGATTCTCGTTGTAGAACAAACCCAATGGTGGAGGTGAAATCTTGTTAGTTTCTTTTTCTTCTCTTTTCCTTTTCCCTGAGCTTGGCTCGACTGGCTTGCTCCTTCTCAAGCTATTGACATAACACTCTCGAGCAGACTTTTGGTCCCCTGTAACCTTCCAACTGTCCCATCATCCGCTTCGAACTGCAACAGGAGCTGATAGGTCGAGATTGCAGCTTTTATTCTGTTCAGTTTGGGCCTCCCTATGATGACGTTATAGGGGAGGTCAATTTCAACAACTAAGAAGTTGATTGGAAGGCATCGTCCTTTTCCCTAGTCACCAAACCGGCTAGGTAAATTGATGACTCCAAGGGGGTGAACAGATTGGCCTCCGAATCCAACCAAAGGTTGGTTGATGGCTTTAATGTCCTTCTTCTCGTATTTGAGCTTTTGTAGACATTCCCAAGTAACGATGTCTGCCGAGCTCCCACTGTCGATTAACACTCGACCAACCCTGTGATTGGCCACTTTCAGTTCGATGACCAGGGGGTCATCATGGGGGGTCTGTATCTCCTTCGAGCTCTCTCCGAACACCATGGTGGGGAGTGTCCTGTTTTTTCATTCTCTCACCATCTTTTAGATGGTATAGGTGATTCTTCCATGCATTGCTGGTTAGGCCTCCCGAAGCGAATCCCCCAGCTATGACTCCTACATAGCCTTCGGTTTCGTCGCTCTCGACTTGTTTCTCCTTTCCCTTATCTCTTCTTCGATCACCCTGTGGTTCTTTGAGATATCTGTTCAATTTCCCTTCGTCAGCCAACTTGTCGAGTGCTTTCTTCAGTTCTCTACAGTCCTTGGTCGTATGACCCCAGTCTTTATGGTATTCGCACCATAGCTTCTTGTCTCTGCGATATCTCGATGTTTTGATGGGATTAGGTCGAGGCAACACAGATTTCTACTTTATGTCTAAGTATATTTCTCTCTGGTTAATATTGAAACGAGGGTCATGACCTCCGTCGGAAGGTCGATGTCTCTTTAGCCTGTCTGCCATGTCTTTCTGATTTGATGGCTCACTTCTGCTTTTGTTACCTCCCTCTTCATGGACATTCTTACAGATGTCCGACGCCTGGATATATTTCTGTGACTTCCTCATGGCATCGGCCAAAGTGAGGGTCTCCCTCATGGCGAGCTCGAACTTGAAGCGTCCAGGATGGAGGCCGTTCATCAAGGCCGTAACAGCAACTCCATCTTGGAGGTCGAAGACCTTGAGGGACTCTTCGTTGAATCGCTTGATGTAGCAGCTCAGACTTTCCCCTTTCTGCTGGGAAACTGACATCAAGAGTACACTAGTCTTTTTGTGGCGTTTTGCCGCTATGAAGTGCTGGGAAAAGAGAGCTTCGAGAGCCGAGAAGCTGGTTATGATGCCGCTTGGTAGACTGGTGAACCAGTTAAGAGCCAAGCCTTTGAGGGTGGTCGGGAAATACCTGCACCACGTTGCCTCGCAAAATGTCTGCACGCTCATTTGAGCTTTGTATGCTGCCAGATGGTCAGCAGGATAAGTAACACCTGAGTAAGGTTCTATCGAAGGGATTTTGACTTTGCCCGGGTTAGGGGTTTCCATGATATGTTAGCTGAATGGTGATTTATGTGCTACTGTTGAACCCACTCGAAAGCCTGATTCGGCTACCTCCTCGGGCTCCTCGATATGTTGTGGGTTCACTATCCTCAGCGTGTGACGGCTAGTCACGAGATGAGATTGTGTTGTGGTTCGTGTGGCCACTGTATGCTTCGAATTGCCTCCCTGGGATTGTTCTCTTATCTTTTCGATGATCTCCCGGGCGTCGAAGTTCTTACCCCTCTTCTGTTTCTGTTGTATGATATATCGAGCATCATCTTGGTTCGGTGACATGATAGATTTTCCTTTCGAAGTAGTAGGTATCCTCTTCGAGGGGCCGCCAATATCATGCTCGGTTAGGGCACGTTTTGGCTGAGCTGCCCTTCGATAGTCTGTGGCTGATCCAGGACTGTCCCTCGGTCAGGGGGAGTAGTCTGTTGAGTCTTCATTACTGAAACGATTTGTTGCATGACAGTAGTCATATGTCTTTCCATTCGGAGTTCGAGTTGTCGAAGATCCGAGTAAGTCACTGCTGGTGGTTGTGCTTCAATAGCCATGTCAGCCTGGCTTCCAGTTTCTGGGACGTCGGTCTCGTCCTCCACGACAACACCTCCTTGGTTCAGCAGAGTAGTCTGAGCATTCTCAGAAGCAATCCTTCGAGCAGTAGTACCGCGGGTACCTTTTCCTCGTGTCATGGTGTTCGAAAATGTAGTTGTTTTGTTAGGTCCCCACAGACGGCGCCAACTGTTTCGGGTACAAGAAACACAATAAATTTGTAATTCGGGGAAGTCCAATTCCAGCTAGGGTAGTAACCAAATAAGTCCAAGGTCTTCGAGTTCCGGGCACCTGCAAAACCGAGCACCGTGAACTACCCCTGGGAGGTTCCCGGGATCGGCTCTCTGATGCTTAAGTCAGATCTGATCTCAGAAGTCAGAGAGAGTAGTACAAGTAAATGCTCTGCAATATATGGAAAAACGTACCTGAATGATCAAATGAGAGTACTATTTATAGGTTGCACTAAAGTGACGTCATCTGGTGAAGACGGTGACGTCATGAAAGCCTTTTTTGTTAGTGGGCCTGATTGAAGGCCTGTACTTTCTGGCCTAAAAGATTCTTAAGGGTAAAATGGTAATTTTCCCCCTAAGGATATTTTAGTCATTTCACCGGTTAGGTGGGCCATGACTGGAAGGGGCCCAAACATAAGATAATCCATGGGATGATGCATTTTCTGGATTGTTATGTGGTTCTGAAAATTTAATGTCAATACCCACTTTCATGTATTGATAGGGGTTGTAATCTGAATTGAAAAGGCTGAAAATTTTGAATATGAATGCACACTTCTGTAAAATGGAGGGAAAGTGAAATTTTGGAGAGAGACAATTGCAGTTGACGTGTAAATTGGTGGGAAAGTGGTCCCCAACATCCACTTCCCTCTTCTTTTTTTATTTAATTCAACAATTATGGTCCCCAATTGAAGGCTAAACATTTGCATAAACTTCTCTTAATTACCCAACTCAAATTTTGCATTGGAGTCCGTGAAAAAAAGTGTAACATCTAAAGTGAAACGGAGGAAGTATATTTTATTGGGTTTGCACTTCAAAATTACTAAATGTGCACTTGGGTTTTGGGTCAAGTTTAATTAGCTTTTAAATATGGGTTGAGGAGCCCAATTAATCTTCAAGTTTGATGATCAACTTAAAAGCTCAATTAAACTCTCCCACTTGTACTAGGTTTTTAGGCAAACCTATAAATACTTCAATAAACCCCAAAAACCCACACTTTATGTTCACGTCTATTTTCTCTCTTTTTTCTTCCTCTTGCACGTCGGCACCCTCTCCTCTCTTTCCCGCTTGTTTTCCGGCGGCCACACTCACACCCTCACTCTCGTTTTTCGGCAGCACCCACCACCACTCTCTCCTCCTTCGCTAGGTGTTGCTGCCAGCAGCCCCACCCCCACTCTCTTCTTCTTGCCTTTGTGCGCCAGTACATAGCAGCAGTCGCACGTGATCCCACGCGTCGTCGAGTGCCTCTCCTCCTCTTTGTTTCCAGTTTTTCTTGTGTTCGTCCTGGTTATTTTTCATCCCTTTTTCCTCTATATTATTTATTAGTTAGTTTTGTTGGTTAAAGTTCTGATTTTTGATGTTTAATAAATAAAGTTTATGACTTTATTATTTTAATAAATAAAATTCTGATTTTTATAATTTATAATTTTATGTTATAATTTCAGATTTAATAATTAATATTTAAAGTGAGATTTAAATATTAAAGTATGGATTTTTTAGGCTTTTACAGACTACTTTGTAGTATTATATTAAAGGATACTAAAGGTTAAACTTTAGTGTTGAAAAGGATGTTAAAGCGAGTTTAGGAGCGTTTTAAAATAGTTATAATTGATGTGAATTGTCTAGAGTATTAATTCGTGAATGTTTTGGTATTTGGTAGACGGAGAATTTTCCTTGAGAGATTTTTAGAGTTTCTAAAGTGGCATCTCATTTTGTCTACACAAGGTATCATGTCCTAAGGTTAGGATTTGAGTAGTATCATGTATAGGGAACCTTTTAATGGTTCATACATGGTTATGAAATGTGGAATTACGTGTTGTCGAGCATGCTAATTGACTATGTTTATTTACAACATGATTGAATGGATATTTTTATTCAAGCACGTTTGAGAAGGGATATTTATTTATAAATTCATATGACGGATTTATAAATGTGGTTTATATGTGGATCGTGGATTGTTATATTGTTTTCCCTTATGATTATTTATCAATTCTTAAAGGCCAAGGACTTTGTGGGTGAGTTGGTATTGGTGTCATTATAATCATTTTATTACTTTGCAAAGGCCGAGGGTTTTGTAGGGTAAGTTGTATCTTTGTCTTCAGATATTTCGATTGTTGATTTTAGTCAAAAAATAAATTGAGGATTAATTATTGGTCAGTTGGATTTATTTGATCAGATTGTTTAATGCTAAGATAAAAAATGGATCGGAATATGTTGTATTCATGTTTTTTTGTTGGTTGTTTGTGTTAGAGTCCAAAACCGAATAAAATATTAATACTTAAAGTGAAAGTGAATACCAATAGCTTTAGACGTTTGCATGTCTGAAGTTTTGTACTAGTATGAGTTGGAGTACATGGTGGTAGCCCAGGGCTTTTCTTGGGGCCGGTTTGATCACCGTGCCCTAGTTCTTTTAATTAGTACCTCGGCATCGTTGGTCATGGGGATGATGGAGTCGCGCCCGTAATTCGTCTTCTAAATTGAAGACAAGGTTTGGTTAGACAACTCGATCCATTAACTATTCAATTTATTAAATGAAGCTACTTGTAGTTTTAAGAAGTCAAGTCTAATTTCATGAGTCGATATTATGTTATTGTTAATCATACCTTATTGCTTAGTTTTATAAGGCTAGGTTTATGTGATTTGTATTGTTATTTATATATTCAGCTTTGCTGATTGCGTGCCTTGTTGTGTGTCGATCTCGATCATGACTGTGTCTATTGATCATGTTATGACCCTTAATTAGTGAGCAGTCCTTCAATTGAGTATCTGCCTAAAAGGTTTGAAGTGGATGCATCCATACTCATTTTGGGATTTGGGAGATGTTGATGAGAGATTACTCTCTCTTTGCTATTAGCTCTTTTATCTATGTTATCATTTTGAAGTTACTATTTGGAGTATTTATTTTAAGTTGTTTAAGTTGGTTTTAAATTATATTTGAAGTTTGGATAATGGTTTGACATTTATCTATGGTTTGAATATTTATTAAAGTATTTATTTTTATGTTTTCCGCTGCAAAATTCTGAGTTAGCCGACACGTTTTCACACGGGCGATAATACTTTGATAATTCTCTTGTTACAGATATGATTCAAGGTATATATATTTTGAGGATGACGTCATAGGCAGTCACGTTTTTGACAACAAGAAGCTTCATGAAGATAGTCCAGGATTTCTCTTTCTCTCCTACGCTAATCAGTAGAGTCATAGCCCTACAGGGAGGTTACTCATCCTCAAAACCCAATGATGGGATGTGTGGACATGTATTAGTTTATCTTCTTCAAATCTTAGCCCTGATAAATAATCAACACTGAAGATGTCCGTTGAGCTCCTGAAATCTATTAAAATCCTTCGAACCTTTATTTTCTCCCAAATCATATTATATTTATTACAATTTCTTAAATTGTACGTTGGAACCGCATGAGTTCACCGCTTGATGGAACATGATAAGGCTATCTTTCTCCATATGGAAGTGATGCGGGCATATAGAGATATGGGTGAAGGAAGCCTCAAAAACCGAAGTTCGTGTAGGTCACATATGTCTTTCTTCCGATCTTTGACTTTATGGGCGGGGTCGTTTAATTGTGTGATGACATTTTTCCCTCAGACAATGACAATTGATTGTTTCACTCATGCTTCTCTTATGACAGGTTGGTTTGAGGACCCGTTGGTCAAAGGAAAGAAGGAAATGGGGGAGTTGGCTGATAAAGATGGACAATAAGGATTGCGTAATATCAATTTTTCGGCCTCGTCATCAAAAGTAGCTTCCAATTGCTCGTAAATTCGCAGTTAGATGGGGGGCTTAGATAGTGAGAAAAAACAATTGATCAAGAAATTGGTCAACTTTCACATGAAAGAAGGTAAAAGAACGAAGGTTCGTGCTATTGTTTATCAAACTTTTCTTCGCCTAGCTCGAACTGAAGGCGATGTATTCAAACTTATGGTTGACACTGTAGAGAATATAAAGCCCGTATGCAAATTACAAAAATTAAGAGTAGATGAATGTTCGCCCTTGGTCTACACGGATCAGGGGCCAACTAATGCGTGAAACACTCTGCCTGGGGAGTATGGTTGCAAGACTGAAACTCAAAGGAATTGATGGGGCCTGCACAAGCGGTGAATCATATGGTTTAGTTCGATACAACGATTAGTCATAATAATTATATAATCATAATTAATAATAATATAATACTCATAATTATTATTTATATTAATTTTATAAGTTATATCATCATTATTATTACTAAGATTAATTTTATTAATTATAAGTATTATTATTAGCATTAATTATAGGATTTTTTTGTTAAAAATCACTTAATATAATTGATATAATTGGTTTAACCACCTTTTGTAATGACTAAGTGAAGAAAGCAAAGTTTGTTCCATGATGTTTTTTTATTTCTCTTCGAAATTTTCCAGTTGATTCAATTTCATTGTTTAAGTCATGTAACTGCGCAATATCATGAGTTATTATTTGGCTAGTAATTGTTAAAATCAAAAGATCATACTCTTAGAGGCTTAGAAAACCTGATTGGTCTGATTATTTTATCGACATCATTGCATATGGTGATTCAAGAGTGCTAAGATCTGAACGTAAGATTAACCCTTGTTGTAATTGCTCGACCCATGACCTAAGTATTACTGACTTGCCTTATTGCATTGGATTGGTATAAGGATGATGGACCAAATAAATGCCTTAGATCCATATTAATTGATTTTAACCCTATTTAATTTTTTGATTTTAGTTTATTTTAGTTAAATATAATCCTTAATTCATCTTGAAATAGTTAGATAATTAAACATCATACTAAAGAAATGCTCTTTCCGTGAGATCAACCCATTCTAGTAAGTCTTTGCTTACAACCCATTCTAGTAAAATCCTCTTTCAGTGCGATTCTACTGTAGAATAGTACGATTCTACGATTCAAATCTGTCCATATAATTCTACTTACGTTCCTATACGATTCTATAATTTTCTTTCATCTAGCGAAATTTTTTCAAATTTATATTTGATTCCATCATACAGACAAAGCTAATAATAACATATAGTGAAAGTATTTGGTCAGACCGTCTGACCCAACCAATGTTTATGTTAGACGGGTTGAGCCCAATGCAATTCAGTTGCATGCATTGTATTTTTGTTTCAGTTAGTTTTAATTTTGTTTCATTTAGTTCTTTATTTGTTTAGTTAGCTTTTCTTTGTCTCAGTTAAGTTGTCCTTTGTTTAAGTTACATATTAATTTCATTGATTTTGTTGATCTTCATGTTATTGATATTTATATTGTTTTTAAGTTGTAGTGTTCTTTTGTTCAGTTAACTTTTGATTTATTTCAGTAATATCTTAGATTATTCAGTTCAGCTAATGAATGTTGGGTTTAAGTTGAAGCGGTCTGACCAAATATTATGGTCAAACGCGTTTGATCCAATACGCTCGCTAACATATATTATTAATTATCTTTAATTTAATGGTTATTAATGACTTTTTATTTCTTGCCTTTTAAACCTATAAGATGCTTGTGATATCTGGATTATGTGTAGTAGAATCGTACGATTAGTTTGAGAAGAATCAAATAAGTTTCAAATGATCAATTAAGGTTTTTCCACTAGCGAAGGCTTCTGTTTTTTTTTGCTTGTTGAGTTATAGGCCAAAGTCACTAATTAGAGTGACAACTGTAGATTGAAACTCGCTACTCAAAGCAGTGGTTTTAGCTCGTAACTCACTACTCCCAATAACGACTTTGCTTGATATCATTCCCCCTCCCCCCTCGAAAATCTTTAATAATGCTTAAGCGAAGCCTTAAGGAATTGCACATTACGTAAAGATATATATGCGAAGTTGTGAGTTGAAGAGAAAACAATTTGTACTTTGAGTAGCGGGTTTTAAACTGAAGTCGCTACTCTGAATAACGATTTTGGCCTATAATGCAATACTCCCAGTAGCAACTTTAGTTAGAAGCATGCAAAACGTACCGAAATTTAAACTAAGCCTTTATAGACAATATTCATATAAATAAATTTGATCATTTTTTATTGGTAAGAAGAAGTAGCCCGGACCCCGCTTGGGTCCTATTAGGCCAGACACTTTGAGAGAGGGGGAATGATAAGGGAAATCCTACTCTCAAAGTGCCCTTAGTGGAGATTGAACCCCCAACCTCAAGGTTGGAAGACTCTCTCCTTCCCACTAGAACAAGCCTTGCTTGGTTTGCAACAAAAAAACAAGCCTTGCTTGGTATTTAAATTTGATCATAATACGTTCTAATTTGCACTATACACACCCGTGTGTATGGTGCACCCTCTCACATTCTTCTCTCATGTGTTCATGTGTAGAGTATATATTTTTAATAATCTCGCACAGTCCCAAGGGCCCATTTCAAGCCATGCACCCCCAATCCCCCCAACAATATTGAAATTTTGGTTCCACCAAGATTTAAACCTTGGTCTCCTCCCATGTAGAAGATAGGAGGTCATACATTAGACCCAATGGTCCTTACTAGAATGTAAGAAGTTATAGTATACACCACAGTATATCGTAAACGCTCTCATAAAGTCATTATACGTAGTAGAATTGATTTCTTAATTTAGCATTATTTAAGCAGATGTTGGCTAAAAGCATAAACTAATGAGCAAACTTTGAATAACATAATGCGCGTTATAGCACGTCGGGAGGCGAATCCCTGGTGCACAAAACATGATAGTATGATACTACATCAATATGAATATATGATATGGATTATGGGAAGTCATATAACAGACGAGCGTCGCATGCATGGAGCAGCACTCAAAAATAAAACTTAACGGGTCAATTAACCAAATAAAAATGTACTAGAATTCAGGCCCCTTCCCCTTCCCCTTCCTCTACCCTTCAACATTCTCTCCCTTCAACTCCAATCCACCACATTTTACGTCTCTTTTCTTTGGGGATTTCATCGCATTCAGGTAACATAAATCCCACCTTATTACCATCATCTTCTGTCTAATTTCTGCAGACATCGGCGTTTTTATCTGTTGCATTTGTATCAATTTTCTTTGCGTTAATCAAACTTGAAAAATGTGACGATTATCATCCTTTTTTTGTCTTTTGCAGGAAGGAAAATGATGTTTTTTTGAAATTAAGGTCTGATCATGTTTTTTTAGTTTATACCAAATTGAGGCGAAATGGGGTCTTTTCCACGCCAGGTAGCGATGATTTTAGATTGTATTTTTATGAATTTCGATTTGTTTGATCCAGGATGTCTTATATGGGTTTTTCTTTTTGAGCCTATTTTATCTGAATTCATTATCTGCAATTGAAGATTTTGGTTTAGCTCGTTTTGGACTATTATTCATTGTTGTTATAATGATTTGTTGTCAAAATGACTTTTTTGGCTTATACTTCCTGTTTTTGTTTTTACATGCTACCAATTACTTTGGCACCGAGTTCTACGAGCGCGGTAGACTAACAAACAAGTTTTTTCAACAATTTAACACCATAAAGAGGAGTGATTGAGTTACCACGTGTAAAAAATTGTCCTTTTATTCAGTGGCGGATCCAAGAAAATTATTTAGTGGGGTCAAATCAAATGGTCAATTTTTGAGGAGAATTTTCAAAAAATCGAATTTTTTAAAGGGAGATTTTACAATTTTACACAATCAAGTGTGGTCAAGTGACCCCACTTCTCCAACAGTGGATCCGCCATTGCTTTTACTTAGTCTAACACACTCCTAAAACTCCATACCAAGGTACTTGGTAGCATTTAAAAACAAATAGAGGAAGTAACTGCAAGAAGAAATGTGGTTTTGTAGCTGGTAAAATGGTGACACTTCTAGAGTCCTTCAATGGGGTGTTCTCATTTCTTATTATGATAAAAGTATTGTTTATACAACATTTATATCCATTTACAAACCAATCCTTAGGCGCTAATGGAAGAATTGAACGTCCGGCTAGGGGGAAAGAACCATTTATTCGAAAAATGGCGATTTAGTCTTTTCCTCACTGAAAATGGGGTCAAAATTTTCATTCCCTTCAATCAAAGTGCAGTGGTTTTACATCTGGTAGTGTACTAGTTGGCGTTCCTAAGTATCTACCCTAATCAGAATATGAGTACCAAAAAAATTCCTCAATTTGTTAGTAAGATATAGTATCTCTTTGGCAAAGGTAAGGAGAAGAAAAAATATAAATCAGGACACCTGTAATAAGATGAATTTCTTAAGTTACTTGCTCCTACTACTTATATTTCATTCAAAAGTTGAGATTTTTGTTATATGTGATCTCTTTTTCGACGGTCCTAGATAACGATTCATGTTAGCCAACGCCAAATCTTTTTGGGGAATAAGACTTAGTTGTTGTTGTTGTTGTTGTTTTGTGACGTATCTTGTGTATGGTAATAATGGCTTTGTAGGCACCTGTTTATAATTTGCGTTATTGTGCAGGCGAGGCTAAGTTGCTTTCTCCTACTACACAATTCATTCCATATCTAAGATTTTTGTCATATGTGACATATTTTGTGTATGGTGGTAATGGATCTATAGTCACCTGTTTATAATTTGCGTTATTGTGCAGACGGGAATTATCAATTATGTTGTTGGATCTCTTGTTTGGGTGGAGGATTATGAGGAAGCTTGGCTAGATGGAGAAGTAGTGGAAGTCAAGGGAGAAGAACTTACAGTCTATTGTACAACCGGAAACACTGTGAGTTTCTTTGTCTCTAATTGGATGTTCGATATACTTGTACAATGATCTTTAGAGATAAGTTTTTCTATAAGAAATTGTTCGAAAAATTATATATTTCAATGGCCATCCCTAACAATATAATTTCCAATCTGAAACATATTTTGGGCTCTTCCTATGGTTTTAGAACGTTTAATCAGAAAAAAAAATGCAAGAGTCTTCTAAATAAAAGCAAGAAGTGCTGATTATCGCTCTTTCATTATGACTATCTAAGATCTTCCCTGATCTAGATTTAATGTAACGAACTTAAAATGTGATTATGTCCATGAGCTACTTTAAGTTCTAAACAGTCATCAAGCATTCTCAGCAATAGTAGAATAATGTATTTCCTGAATTTCAACCTAAGTCAATTAAACGAGTTGGGGGTAGGCAATTTGCTAGTTGATCTTCACTCTTCAGGTTACAAGGTCATGACCTTAGCAATTTTTGGTGGATACATTTTGTACCTCAACAATCAGCTCTTAGGCTTAAGGTGCTCTTAACAGCCTTTGATATTGGCCTTTGGGCCTACATTACTTTAAGATTGTACCCAACCAAAAGTATGGATTCTATTCTTTCTGCGAGCGTATGGAGTTTGAGGCATCTCCACATGCTTACAGTTCTCTGAATTAATGTTAAACTAAGAACGTTAAGAGGGTAATTGTGACATTGGTCGAGCATGGGACTTGAAATTATCGAGTGATGATTGAGGCTCTGCCGGCTTATGCTCCCAAAATTGAGGAGCTTAAGTACATGCCTTAGTGACACCAATCCAAAAAGTTTGATTTACCGGGTGTTCCACTACAACCAAGAGACCATGCTACTCATCATCAAGCTGTCATTCACGAATGACAAGGTTTCAGAAACCGGAAATAAAGAATAACAAATTAATTGATTTTAGCAAAATCGTGTTTTTGCTGGAGCAAGAGATGAAAAACGTTCAAGGATCACGTTCTATCTCTTTTCCATACTTTGCCATATCATATGGGGGATGATACAAAGGTACTAAAATGGAACACTAATAGAAGGATCTAGCATGAACAAGTCTTTGTTTGTTTCCTTCAAGCCAGAATTGGATTTGAAATATCATTTGTTAAATACAAACACGCATTGTACTGAATTCATTTGAAATATAGGATGCAACTGAAACCCAAACATTATTCTACCCGTGCCCCCAGTTCTAATTATGATTAACGTAGGGGTTTGAGAAGCTCCGTTTGAGAGTTGCTTGTTTGTTACTTTTTGAGTCTTCACTCTAGAGCTTCAAGGATCTTCTAGCACACTCAAATACAAGGACAACAATATTTAAGTATTGATCTCAAAAGCATAATGTTGGCTATACGAACTAAGATTTCATCCTTATGAGTTGCGCATCTAAATTGTGCGCGCCCACCCACATTCATGTAGTGCAACATGAACATAGCGATATCAATTGTTTCTTATCCTTTTTATTTTACAATTTTGGTTATTTTTGGTCTTCCTCAACCCTTTATAAGATTTCCATTATTCTTTTGCCTCAAATTTCCATTATTCCTATCTCTTGCCTGTATCATTTCTCCTAATCCAATCCTTGATAACTACCATCATGATTTTTAGAGGCATGTTGTAATCATATTGTGTGCTCGTTCCTTATCTTTATTTGAGCCATCCAAACTTGGTTGGTTTTAGAACATGTTGGTGTTCATCTTTACTTGATTGGATGATAGACCCCAAACCAATTAAACATATATGGGTAGGTGCTTTCCCACATAGTTTCACATATATTTGATTTGGTTTCACATGTATTTGATTGGGATTCTCCTTCTTACTCATACCAAACTCGTACTTCGAATATTTTGCACTACGTTGCTTTGTTACTCTTTCTGTAACAGTCAAACTAATGAAAAGCATTTGACGTATTTATGCTTACAACATACAACAAACCACCTCGTCTTGTATGGACCTTATCATTTGACTAATAGTTCAGAGAAAAAGACAACCTATATTTGATGATGCATCCTAAACATAAATGACAAACTCTCTAATAATGTACATACTTGTACTTAGCCTGAATTTTGTCCACATATTTGCGAGAAACATCCTTCTTAGTGAATGCTCGGAAGTACATCCCTTAGTACCTTGTCATCTTCCAATATCAATTGAATGATGTGGAAATTCTCTTCCAGTACATGATATTACTCCATGTGATATAAAGAGAATGGCTAACGATTTTTTCTCTCTTTGTCATCCTTTTCCGAAGGGCCTCAAATAATCTACCCATTACCTTATTAGATATAATTACCCCACCTAATTCGTACGATGTACCCTTCTCTCTTTATCACACCCACCTTTTTTTCTCGCTCAATTTTTTCTCTTGCAATTTTCGCACTCTTTTCTCTTTCATAATTTTATTTTAACTTTAGCCTATAGCCCCTATGAAAATTCTTAATATAGCCCCTATGAAAATTCTTAATACGGCGCTCGAGGCTAGATTTGGAGCTGGCAAAGCTGACCCGACCCCTAACGACTCGACCCAAAACACGACCTGACCCAATTTTGAAACGAATGATATTTAAAGTAAAGCCTATATCTAGGTGGTGCTCTAATACCAATCCTCCTCTTAAGTCTAACACGAACAATTCCTCGATCGACGATCAAGAACATTGTGTCATTGTTCGGGCAACGAAGCCTCCCCTCGAACCAATACCTCTTCTTGCTTGACTTACGCATTAACAATAAGCTTCATCCTTTGCATCATTTTTTCTTCTTAGCCTTCTTCTCTACTTTCGTATTTTTTTAAATAATTCCTCTCATCATTTTCACCCGTTCATCTATAATATACCCTCATATATTGACTGGATTTGGACCTGGTCCAAAACTCCACCCGACCTGAAATCGTCCTAATGCGAAGTGACCTTACCCGAACCTACCCGACCCAGATCCAACCCCGAACGACCTGATTGCCACCGGGTTATCGTGTTAATAGCTAACCTAGTAAAAAACCAAATTTTAGCCGGAAGCTATATGATTTCACCCTCATCATTCTTTATCACTCACCTCTATTGTAGGCTCTTTTCAGTCAAAAAATATACTTGTATTATACAAATGTCATGCTAAGCACATGTAAGTTCTTTTCAAGGCTTTAACTTCCACTCTCTGTCACTTTGTGATGTTCACTGTCCGATGAAAAAGAGAGTTGTGGTACTGTCCGATGAAGAAGAGAGTTGTGGTACTGTCCGATGAAGAAGAGAGGTGTGGTAACATCTTATGGATTCAATGACGAGCTACACTTTACACGCCCGGTTGTGGAAAATATTAGTTGTGAGGGGTCATGTCAAGTACGTGTCAGGTTTGCGGGTTATCAGGGTTCCTAAACCCAAACCCAAGCTATTTATTTAAATGAGTTGGGCTCAAATTCACACCGTTTATTACTTTATCTCATATATTTGATATTCTCAATTCATTTAAGTTCCATATGTTAGTTAAATTAAAATATAATAGTGTATAAAATTAGTTAATGAACTAAATTTAAAAATTAAAGCATGAAGATCATATAGAATAAGGAAAAAGTTTTATAACAATTCATGTAGGTAAACAGGTTGTTGTGTCGGGTTCGGGTTAAAGATCTAACCCGACCCATTCAATAAACCCATTTAATAAATTAGTCATGTCGTGTCACCCTATTTACTTAAACGTGTCAATAGTCTTGATCCAAATCCGCTAATTTTGTGTGAGGTTTTTGACTTTGTGTCTAGGTTGTGTCAACCTTTACCACTTCTATAAAATATGCTTAGGTTGTTGCTAGATATGGCGCGTCATTTTTGCAAGGATGTACGAGTGCGGGTAAAAAAGTTAGTCTATGATAATTTGCAAAGGTTGCCACCACGTCAAAATTGGGCCAAAGAGAAAGGAAAAACATACATAGTTTGGGGAAAACATTATGAACACACTAAGGAAGGGAGAAGTACATGGCATGGGTTCTCAAGTGGGGTGATCTATATGTGTTAAGCATCCATTGACATCAAGGTTGTCAAAATCAGAAGGACCTCTTAGAATCGTATCGTAGAATTTTATTGTAGATTTGTACGATTCTACGAACACGCATAATTTAGATATTATACTCATATTATAGGTTTAAAAGGCCAAAGAAACTAATTGTAATTGTTTAACCATTAAATTAATGATAATGGATAATATATGTTATTAGTAGCTTTGTTGGTATGATTAAATCTAATGTAATATTGTTTAGTTTCGCCATTAAATCCTAACTAGAATCGTAAGTAGAATCGTATGGCCATATTTGAATCGTGGAATACAGTTTGATCGCGATTCTAACAATAATAATTCACATTAACAATAAAATGACGTTCATGTTCCAAGTAATTATTCATTACCATGTATAGAACCTAATCATATATAGGTTTGGTTATATTAACTTATTTTCAAACTTGAAAAATCCAATTTGAGCTCTAAGATTACCTTGCATTGACTGCAGTCCATTTCATCCAACCATTACAATATTTACAATCTGCTTCAGCTTCATTATGACCTTCATCGCCCACGCGACCGCATCCTTAATTTTTTTAAACGGACGAAAGGTCTGAAAATGAAGTTGGAATTGGGGCACCAAACTTTGGAATCTTGGCAGACTTTAGGCTAAGGAGTTAAGATGGAATATTTAGAGTGTAAGTTTAAGGGGCAATTACCTTAGACATGAAGATTATCGTAGGTTTTGACTTCTTTTAATATCCAAAATCTATTATCCAACAGCAAAGAGACCTGAATTGTTAAGCCAAATTTTTTATCTTTGGTTTTGTGTGCATTTCCTTTTCTTTATCCACACATTTACCTCTTACAAAAAGAAAACCCAGCTTGTTTGCAGGTATGGAGTAGCCAGCTTTGCCTAAAATGAAGTGTTTACCCACTTTCTTAGGATTTTTTGATTTATTGAAATTCTAAACGTGGAAATACATACATAGAATATCAACTGCAATATAAATTTTTTCTAAACCTATTTTTAAAACTAGTTTTACCATAGATTTCATGCAATCAACTAACTTGTATCTTTAGCACCTTACCGAATTCAGTGGTTACCTTATCTAGTTAGCTAATTTTGATTTCAGCTCCATCACGGCTGTGTTGCGAAACGTAGCCATACATAGGAACTAGTATTCTAGCTTCTATTAGAATTTCTTTGTCGTTGAGAATAAATGTTTAGTTTATTACTTCAGAAATATTTAAAATTTAAAGGCTTTTCTATACAAAAAAGGCTCTTTTCTTTTTATTGGAATATATATGTATGTGTACATACACAAACATAGACATATACCTTATGCTGCATAACTATTTTACAACCAGGACCGTGCTAATACTTGTGCCTCAGGGCATTTCCTGACTGTCACATAATTCTCTAAACTCCTTGCGAATTGCGAATTCAAATAAGCGAATTATGGTCGGTTTTAGGCTATTTTTGGCCCATTTTAGTCGAATTGCGAATTCAAAAAGCGAATTAGATAGCGAATTATGTGACATGTTGCTACTGCTGTAACATGTAATTGGTTCTGTTTTTTAATTTTTTAATTATAGTCCACAGTATACCTTTTGTTTATCTATCATTAGTTAGTGATATATTTCTTGTCTCATCTTTATAAAATAAACTACAGGTTGTAGCTAATGCATCCAGGGTTCATCCAAAAGATCCCGAAGCACCTGATTCTGGTGTAGATGATATGACCAAACTGGCTTATCTACATGAACCAGGGGTTCTTGATAATCTGAAACGTCGTTATGATGTTAATGAAATATATGTGAGTGACAAGAGATTTCCCCCTTTTCTCTTTATTTGCACATAGTCGCGTACATATGTGTATTATTAGTGTGTTTAAAATTTTAGACTTTTATCCATGTACAGTCATATTGATGCATTCATTATAGAATGGTGAATACATTAAGCTGTAAACGTAGAAAAATATTTTCTCTGAACTTTTCTGTATAATATGACCGTCCTATAAGTTTCCAGAGAATACCAAAAAGAATGGTGAATATATCAAGCTACAAACGTAGAAAAATATTTTCTCTGAATATATTTAGCTACAAATATAGAAAAATACTTTCTCTGAATATATTAAGCTATAAACATAGAAAAATATTGGAATATGCTAGGAACGACACTTGCACTATAGATGTTTGTATGTAGTATTTATATTCGAAACAATAAGTTGATACTACTGAATTTCTTCCAGACATACACAGGAAACATATTGATAGCTGTGAACCCTTTCCAAAGGCTACCTCACTTGTACGATGGTGTTATGAAAGAGAAGTACAGGGGAACAGCTTTAGGTGATCTAAGTCCGCATCCCTTTGCAATTGCAGATTCTGCATACAGGTAACGTCCTTTTTCTGTGGTCATTTTTGATACCGCCTTCTGTTTTCTTCTCTCTTTTTTACTTATGTTATTTTTTTTTCCTTCTGGATATCGGTGCTGATTATAAATTGCATGACAGATTGATGATACAGGAAGGAATAAGTCAGTCAATTTTAGTTAGCGGGGAGAGTGGAGCTGGAAAAACAGAAAGCACTAAAAGTCTCATGCAATTTCTAGCATTTATGGGAGGAAGAGCTGATGTTGAGGGACGTACTGTGGAGCAACAAGTACTAGAGGTGTGAATGATGATCTATTTCCTTTTTCAAATCTTTATATTATCCTTTTTATTTTGGCGATGGGGCTGTATAGAGTCTAAGCTGTAGCCTACATCTTTCTTAACTTTGATTTGTTTCAATCAACCATTATTCATTCCAGAAGTTCTATCTTTCAAGCAAATGCTGATTATTTGCACTTCGGCTTTCTGTAACTAAATCTTGAAGGGCAAAAACAATACTTGCACCTGGGGATCTATTATGATATTCCCACTGATCTCCTCTTTTTTTCAAAACTTCTATAAAGAAGTGGTTGTCGCTGGAATGAATTTAGAGGTGGTTTATTATGGAAGAACTCAGAGCGTAAAATAATGCTAGGATGGTGCATTGCCATGGCGCAAGGCTTTCTTAGTAAATATGGTTCATTTGGTTAGAAAAATGTGGTGCCTTACTTCCATTTGAAGGCCTTTGTAGAGGTTATATTTACCGAGAAAAATTTGGCCTGGTGGGTCAAACCGTCACTAAGATTCAAAAAACTAGTTATTTGTTATAGATGAGTGCAAGAATCATTAAGACAAGTATGCAGCTTAGCATAAGATGTGGAGCAGTTAGTTTCCTACGGCCTCCTGAATGCTAAAGGGCACTAGAGTTTAAAACCGAATAGTCCAGCTGATGTTACTTAGTATTGACAAGTGTCGTATGTTGATTCTATTTATTTTGGACAGGGACGTTCTGTCTTCCCACTTCAATTGTAAATTTACTGTTAAAAAGCTTCTTTCATCTACTTAAATTTTTAAATGAAAAACAAAAGAACTAATATTGCTAGTGGACATAATATGGTTTTTCACTTCCTATAAATGCTCTTTACCTTCTTTATTCACTGTGCAGTCCAACCCAGTTTTGGAAGCCTTTGGTAATGCTAAAACAGTGAGAAACAACAACTCAAGGTGATATCTTTACTTTTGCATCAGAATATTCATTCCTATATCTATAAATACACTGTATCTCCAATCATTTTCGTCAAATCGAGTCTTACAAATATGTATAACATGGCAGTCGGTTTGGCAAGTTTGTGGAAATACAATTTGATCAAAAGGGGAGGATTTCAGGAGCTGCCATCAGAACTTATCTACTAGAAAGGTCTCGTGTCTGTCAGGTGTCTGATCCTGAAAGAAACTATCACTGCTTCTACATGCTGTGTGCTGCCCCAAAAGAGGTAATGAATTAGAGTCTACATACTTTAATATATGTGATGTTAGGATACATTGTTACTTGTAGTATGTGGTCAGAATGTTGAGATCCAACTGAAGAAATCTCACATGCCTGATCACGTAGACCCTTTTTAGAAGCAAAATTTCACAGTTCAGAAAAGTGAAAAGGGACTTTGGTGCTTGTATGTGTACAAGTGAGGATGAAACTGCTTAAAGGCTTGTAGACTATGCAGTAAGTGTGAGAAATTGAATAATAATCCTCCAGGTAACTGATTGAAAACCCAACAAAAGCATGCTGACTTAAGTCAGCGAAGCTGCTCACGAACTTTTCTCTCTCTCGATATAAGGACTTCAGTAAGGATATATCCACATTCTGAAGCAAATACAAAATTAAGATCCTTCTCCTTTCACAAAATCTTACCTCATAGATTCAGGATAACTTCTCAAATTTTATACACGTTAAGTTGCTAATATTGCAGGAAGAATGTCTGATGTTGAGACCTTTGAGCCTTGAGATCTGTCTATACCCAACGCCAAGCTTCCTTTGCTGACTAGATTTTCTATGCTAGTTTCCTTCATAGTGGTTGTATTAAAAGATTTGTGGTGATCATTGATCAAGGTCGTATGTAATTCCTACTTAGCTTGCCTTTTGGACAGAATTGAAGTTCCTTTCATTGTCAGCTACGCAGTCAATAAAGTTTGTTTGACCAACACTGTCTTTTATCTAAGTCCGTAATGGCCTTTCTAACATGGATTATGTACTTGCATAGAGTCTTCTAGTTACTTCGTTTCAAGATCTATCAATAAATGGAAAATAGTAATATTTGTCCATTAATGCTTGCTTAGGACGTTGAGAAGTTTAGGTTGGACAGTCCAAGAACTTTCCATTATCTCAATCAATCCAATTGCTACGAGGTTGATGTCATAGATGACGCCAAAGAGTACTTGACAACAAGAAGAGCCATGGAAGTTGTTGGAATTGGTTCTCGTGAGCAGGTAGTATCAATATATAGTGAAGCATTACCTGATCTTTTATGGTTTTATAATGCTGGTTAAATTTACATGCTCATCTGCTCACCTAAATAGGGTTTTCTATACTCCATTCCCTTTTATAGGATGCAATTTTCAGAGTTGTGGCTGCAATCCTCCATCTAGGTAATATTGAATTCGCAAAAGGGAGCGAACCAGATTCTTCCGAACCCAAAGATGAAAAATCTAGGTTTCATCTGGGAACAGCTGCTGAGCTTTTTATGTGAGCAACTTCTTGCATTCGTGGATAATCATCTTATATGTGTTCTTTGATGTTGCTCATGTGCATGTAATTTGTGTGTTTAGGTGTGATAAGACGGCCCTTGAGGATGCCCTTTGCAAACGTGTAATGGTTACTCGTGGTGAGTCGATAACCAAGAATCTGGATCCACATGCTGCTACTGTCAACAGAGATGCCTTAGCTAAAATTGTTTATTCAAGGCTATTTGTTTGGTATGTTTCTTGACATTCTAAGTTAAGCTATAAGTATTTGAACTTTAGTGGTCAGCATATCAGTGTGACTAAGGTTTCTTCTCATTTCCTTAGGCTTGTGAACAAGATAAATAGTTCGATTGGTCAGGATCCTGATTCAAAAATTCTGATTGGGGTTTTGGACATTTACGGTTTCGAGACATTCAAGACCAACAGGTGCTTAACCGGTACGCGCTTTTGTTGTACATATTATACTTTATACAACTGAGAAGAAGTCATTTTGATGCGTCATAAATTATATGATTGGCAAAATGATTCATGTCAACGCATAGGTACCAGGAGGCACAGTCAATTGTTCATTTATTGAATAATTGACTAAGTGAAACTCTTGGTTTATCTGAAGTAGACTTTGAAACTGATCATTGGTCTGGTAACATCAACCATGGGAATTAATTATGTCTGTTATGCTAAGATGGTAACATGGTAGTGAGATCATGTACAATTTTGTATCTGAAATAAATATGTGCTTGCTCCTTTTTAAAGATGATATCCTGCTGATTTGTATGGTAAAATTTTTTCCTTGCAGCTTTGAGCAGTTTTGTATTAATTTAACAAATGAGAAGCTGCAGCAACATTTTAATCAGGTTCTTATGTCGTTGACTTAAGAAACTTAGTGATAACAATTTGTGTTTTTCATTAAAGTATAATTTTGATTTCCCTTTCTCGCAGCATGTTTTTAAGATGGAACAAGAAGAATACACTAGAGAAGAAATTGATTGGAGCTACATTGAGTTTGTCGACAACCAGGATGTTCTTGATCTTATTGAGAAGGTAGGTATGCAAGATTGCTGTCCTTTGTTGCCTAATTTTACAAAGCTGGTTATTATTTGTTCCATTATGAGAACAGGAATAGCTTGGGTCCAAAGCTTATGATCTACTTGATCCCTTTGCTTCTTGACTCAGGCTCATTTCTTTTAGATGTCAATGAACAGATGTTAGAACGCCAGTGAATGGATCTTGCCAGTAAATTGGTGTTTGATGTCTCTCATTGTATTCAACTGCAGATATTTGTGATGAATTTCGTGTATATGTCCCCATATCTTTTTATTAGAAATTGTATGTCAATATCATCTAAATTTTCTAATAGTGGAGTGGGAAGCTTGCAGCCGGTGCTCAAAATATAGGAAGTTTGATGGATTTTAATTTATCAATAAATTTCTTTAGGTGGCCGCACAAGGATTTCAAGGTCCATTAATTTCAAGTTTAAGCTTGGTATTCTTGCATTAAGGCTTATATTGCAATTGCGGTGATTTCACACAAGAACAGGGCCGGCCAACAGCATGTGCAAGCTGTGCGCTTGCACAGGGCCCCCGGAATAATTAAACAACTATAAACACAGAACTTGTTAGCAGATACAAAAATAGCAATATAGCTCAGTGGTTTAAGTCTTGACACTGTATTAAAGAGCAACAGTAAAGCTGCAACCAGTGTTCGACTCTAGTTGCTCACAATATTTTTCACAACCTGCACATTTTTTATTTGGAGTGCTTCTTTTTTACAAGCTAATCGTTTTTCTTGATTGGTTTTGTTGCTTTTAATTCCTAAACAAAGAATATATTTTATTTCCTTTATATTAATCCAAAACTGAGCTTTTACAAACCCAATTTTAGTATTATGAAGTCTTTAATACAAACTAGGTAATATTCGGTAGTATACCACACATTAATTAATATCGATTGGAAAAAATCTAACATCTAACTAAGCAGTCAATACCCCTACTTATATTTTCTTTGACGTCCTACAAGAATATTCTTAATTTTCATTATTTTTATTCACTTATATGTATACAATTCTTCAAGGGTGTCTTATAATCTCCTACTATATATTGTGGATCTATTTGTCCTCTATAGTATTAGTGAAAAGAGTAAATCATAATTTAGTTTTACATTTATACTTTGTATTTTTGAGATAATTAAGTTCTTATAAAATTGTAGCTTTCAAAGAAAAATACGTACTAAATTACTATATCATTTTTGTAGTTGCATCCTTTTTCGATTTTAAAGGGCCTAATTTAAGTTTTAGCACAGGGCCCCCAAAATCATTGGGACGGCCCTGCACAAGAAGGTATCTTTTGAGATATGTAAAAGCGTCAAATCACATTTTACGAACCCCCGTACAATGATGACCTAGTTTGGATCCCCCTAAGGCCTGTTCTTTTGGACTGAATGGAGGTGAGCTTCAATGGAACGCAACTGAACTGAAATTAATGGAACCTTAACTGAACTGAAACTAATGGAACTGAATAGAAATTAATGAAGTTGAAATGAATCGTAATTAGTAATGAATAATAGATAAAACAATAAATAAATAATAATAATACTAACAAATAATAATTAATAATTACTCATTCCAATTCTTAAGTTCTACCCAATTACTATAGCTCCAATAACCAAGGAGAATAGGAAAAAAGGACCACCCTATGTGTCTTTTAGTTACTTTTGAGGTCAAAATGGAGAAATGAGTCTCGTATTGTAGGGTAATGAAGGATAAAAGAGGATTTTTTTTTACCAAATAAGGATTATCTCTTGGAGTAAAAGTGGGTAGAATTTAAGAAAACGGATGTAAATAGAAAGTGGATAGGACTTAAGAAAATGGAGGGAGTTTAATAGTAAGGAATAATGTAAAATAATTAATATTAATAATTAATGAAAAATATTACTACCTTCGTGTCATATCTATCACAACCTTTGACTTTTTACACAATTCATACACTCCTTTACCTTCTTTTGTGATTTATACGTAAGGATAAATATATTCATGTGTGATCTTATTAGATTTGTTTTAATATATACTTTAACTAATATCAACTTTTTTAAATTTTTACTCAAATAAAATTATAGATATTTACGTTTAAAGTAGTGCATTGGAAAGCGTAAAACTCCCTATGTTGCAATGGATATGGAACGGAGGTAGTATTTATTACTCCCTCCGTTCTTTTCTAATAAAGACTTTTGTTTCTTCATGTGGACCAAGGAAAAAATGCAAAAGTAAGAGATAATGATGGTAAAAGTAAGGAAAAAGTGTAAAATGTAGAGAGAAAAAGTAGGAGAAAAGTGTAATAATTAGGTGGATCAAGCTACCATTTATGGTAAAAGATAGAAGTATCCCAATTAAATAAAAACACCCCGAAATGGAAAAATGTCCCTATTAGAAAAAACGGAGGTAGTATTAATTAATAATTATGAATAAATAACATACAGTAATGATGACATATAAAAAATTATAATATCATTCAAAGTATTAAATAATTAATATTAACAATCAATGATATTAATAATAATAATTAATAAAATTCTTTCAAAAAAAATTAATTATCAATAATAACAATAATATATTAATAATTATGATAATAATAATAACAACAACAACAATATTTTATGATGATGTACTATAATAATAATAAAACAATAATGCTAATAATAATAATTATTATAATAATATCAATAATCAATAATAATAATATCAATATTAATGATATTAATAATATTATTTTAAATAATAATGCTATAGTAATAATTAATAATAATATAATAATCAGTAATTAGTAATATGAAAATAATAATATAGTATTAATAATCCCAAACTTAATATTAATAATATGGTAAATAATACAAAGTGACCTGTACGGAACTGAAATGAATGGATCGGAGTTAAACTGAAATTAATTTTCCATTAATCTAGTACTAAAGAACAGGCTGATACGGATTGGGGAGGTCCAAAAACAAAAAAAATGTTTGTTAGGTAGGAGTGCCAGAATGGAACACCATATGTAGGAAATAAGTTAATTAAGAATGGAGAAAATTTCAATTTTACGATGTTATCATTAAGACTGGGCTGCGTTGTGTATCTCCGAGATAAATAATTATTTCTTGATCTCATACTTGGATAATCATGCCTGTTAGGTGATTATCGCTTGACTATTCTGCTAAATACTTATGATCTTTTGTTATCATCTCTTCAGTCAAAGCCCTCTTTAATTTGACCTTTATTGGAAGTTCTTTCTTTTTGATGAGTTTAAATATTTCATTGATCAAAGGACCGCAAAAAGTAAGGCATGACTACGAGGTACTAGCCCAAATAGCCACCGTATCCATGTATCCCCCATAAATACATTCTATAATGGTTTGAGGTTCCAAATTCCTGAGACAGAAGAGATTATTCTACTTCGATTCAGTTTATTACATCCGTTACATGTTGTTTCCTAATATTCTTTTATCGTCTCAGTGATAGTAAGAGGCCTCTGTACATATAGCTTTTCTGACTATAAACATTTGTAATGGTCACAGAAACCTGGTGGCATCATTGCTCTTCTGGACGAAGCCTGGTGAGTGGTCGAAGATATTAAATTTCTTAATGGCAATTCTATCCCCAGATTGCAGCTATCTATATTTTTCCAAATCCCCATCTCTTGTTTGCAATAACATAATAAGAAAAAAGAAAATTATGACATATAGATCATTGTATGTCAGTGTTGTGATTTTTTTGTATTATCTTGTAGTATGTTTCCTAGAGCAACACATGAGACATTTGCTGAAAAGCTGTATCAGACATTCAACAATCATAAACGCTTCAGTAAGCCAAAGCTGTCACGTACTGATTTCACCATTTGTCATTACGCCGGTGAGGTAGGTCTTTGTTGATGAGGCTGCACTAGGATAGAATGGTAGAATCTATTGTTAGAAGAAAGAAAGTATTATCTTGATGTTTATCTATCAAACAATCTACGCTGCAGGTGACCTATCAAACTGAATTCTTCTTGGATAAGAACAAAGACTATGTTGTTCCAGAGCACCAAGAACTTTTAAGTGCTTCCAAGTGTGCCTTCGTGGCAAGCTTGTTTCCACCTTTGCCTGAGGAGTCTGCCAAATCTTCAAAGTTTTCCTCTATAGGTACCGGCTTTAAGGTCTGTTCAAGATGCTTTATTTCTCGCCTATATTCTGTTTCCCCTCCCCTCCCCTCCCCGCCTGCACACACATGTGTGTGAGATATTTTCCTTGTTGATCTTTTTCTTTCTCCCCTTTTTGTGTTGAGGTTTCCATTTCAATTTTTGTCCCTCATCTTGTTTATACAGCACCAATTGCAATCATTGCTAGAGACACTTAGTGCAACAGAACCACATTATATTCGTTGCGTAAAGCCTAATAATCTTCTCAAGCCAGCAATATTCGAAAACAGTAATGTTCTGCAGCAGCTTCGTTGTGGGGTATAATTTTCTGTTCATAGTTCTGCCTGGTGTGGCAATGGACTATTTTTTGTATATGTTGCAAAGTGGAGACTCTTGAAATCTGTTTATCTCCTTCAGGGGGTCATGGAGGCGATAAGGATTAGTTGTGCTGGATTTCCCACAAGAAAGCCATTCCATGAATTTATAGATCGTTGTCGTATCCTTGCTCCAGAGGTTGCAAATGGCAGGTATATTAACTTGGGTTATACTAGGATATAACTCCTCATTATGTTTGTTTTCTTTTATCTTTATATCATGCTATACTTGCTTATTGAGTTTCTTGACATTCTCTCTCCGACTTGCTTTCTACAGTTATGATGAAGTCACTGCATGTAGAAAAATACTTGAGAAAGTGCAGCTGGATGGCTATCAGGTGTGAGCAAAACTGATCTACTATAATGCACTGCATTTAGTTTGCAATTTTCACATATCAAGGGCAGGTGTCTTATACTCCCTCCGTTCCGAAAAGATTGCCACAATCTCTATTTTAATTCGTCCCTAAAAGATTGCCTCGTTTCCTTTTAAGGTAATATGGCCCCCACCATCTCTCTCTACTTTTCACCTGCCCCACATGCTAGATGACTAAACCCCCTACCACCCAATACAACTCTTAGAAAGTGAAAGAAGGGGAGTCAGGCAATCTTTTACAGGTTGTCTGGATTAGAGGAAAATGGAAGGAAAGGAAGAGAGAGGGAAAGGGAGGGGGACAATATCACGTGTTTGGATGCATGGTTGGGGGAGGGAAGGGGAGGGAGAGGGAGTGATCCGTTTTCCCTCCTTCTTTAATAAGCATAATCCCTCCAAAATTGGAAAGATTTGGAGGGAAAATGGACCACACCTCTCCCCTCCCTTTCTCTTCCTTCCCCTTCTCCCTCTCTCCCTCCCCTTCCCTTCTTCTTTGCTATCCAAACAAAGCGTTACAATTTTTTTGGATAGCATAGAGGGAGGGAAAGGAAGGGAAGGGAGAGAAGGGGAAGGGAGGAAGAGAAAAGGAAGGAAGATGTATGTTCCATTTCCCCTCCAAATCTTTCCAATTATAGAGGGATTAAGCTTATTAAAGGAGGAGGGAAAATGGATCCCTCCCTCTCCCTCCCCTTCCCTTCCCCAAACTTTTTCCCCAAACAAGAGATATTGTCCCCCTCCCTTTCTCTTCTCTCCCTTTCCTTCCATTTTCTTCTATAAACAATGTGTAAAAGGATGGAGGGAGTATGTCTTATGATCATGAAATCAGTACAACTTGTAAAAAAGTGAAAGAAGGGAAACAGGGCAATCTTTTAGGGGTGGAGGGAGTATGTCTTATGGTATCAACTTCTTGTCATGGTTCTGTGTTTCCTTTTAACTTTAACAAATAAGCTTATTATGCTATTTGAAATGGGTTTAATGAATTACCAACAGATGAGCTGAACATCCCCACTGATGTAGTCCTGCATACCTTATATTGGGATCCTTTTGTAGCTAATTGTACATCATCAACTTTTTTTTTATTAGACCATGACAACAGTATTGTCAAATTTTTAATCTGAAAAGGATGGGGTCGAGAGCTCGAGACATAACCAAGATGTCATCCCTATGAGTGGCCCGTGTGATCCTATTATTTTATATATCCTTTTCGCATTTATCTTTTGAACATGATCGTTCTAAAAATCCCAGCTTTCCTAACTTCTATAGCAAAGCTTATTGAACTGCAGTTCTTAAATGATTTTCTTTACCTTTAATGGCATGTAGTGATTAAAAAGTTCAGACGCTCCTCATTTTGGAGCCCGACTTGATCTTGTGCAAAATATCTTGGCAAATATCGGTCTCCATTCTTCTGGATACTAGACCTCAAACATTAAACTCTCATTGATAGGCTATCCTGTTCCATCAAGGATGGCAACATTTTGATCGGATTTCGCGGGTGTACAAAATTCTATTCCTAATATTTTGTTGTACCGCAACTTATTATGTCGCTGCGAGTTTCCAACTCGTCATTGAAATAAGCTACACGTGTCCATCGTATGACTGCAATTGTTTTATAGTTTTCAGTTACCTAAGCTTGTATGATCATTCTAAGTTCACTTTTATTTCAGATCGGTATAAGTAAAGTGTTTCTCAGAGCAGGCCAGATGGCTGAACTAGATACACGCAGAAATGAGGTCTTGGGACAATCTGCTACCATAATTCAGAAACAAATTCGGACCTATTTCTTCTACAGATGGTTTAAGCAAATGCGGCTGTCTGCCATACAGATTCAAACCTTATGCAGAGGTACTGCTATATCTGCTTTAGTCAATCAAATGCATAGGGCTCTATAATTCTTTTAGCTTTGTATATGCCAATAAGGAAGTGCTAAAGCCCATATACAGAAAAAGAGCAAATTTTTTCTAGCTAACCTGATGGATGTGATTTAAATGAAAAGGGATTTCTAAATCTGATTATCTTGTATTCTCTTTATTTTCTTAAGCTCTGCCCACTTACTATAGATCCAATAACCATGGAGACTAGGAAAAGGGGAGCACCTAAGGTGTTATTTTAGTTACTTTTGACTTAAAAGAATAAAAATGGGTTGGGGTGTTAATGGATAAAAGAGGAAAAAAGTTTGCGATAAGTAAAAAGGAAAAGTGGGTAGTAATTAAGAAAACGAAGGGAGTAGATAAGAAAGTTACATTAGATTTGTATTCTTTATGAACTTTACATCCTAAGTACCATATATTAGAACTTAATTATGTTGTACTCCCTCCATTTCTTTTTTTTTTTGCCCCATTTGCTCTAGCTCCAAATGCCAAGCAAGATGATGTCATAAGCATGTGGGTGAGGACAACAAATAAGGAGTCCGCTTATTTTATAATAAATGTGGTGATTAAAGTATGTGAGAGAAATTTATAAGGTACATCCAGTACATGTGGGACCAAAGAGTGATAAAGTAGGGGTAGATGGGTAATATTATTTTTCCATATAGGGAAAGATGAAAAAGTAGGACAAACAAATAAAAACGGCTAACAACGGAAAGTAGGATAAATAAAAAGAAACGGAGGTAGTAATCAGTGGCATGATTAGTACGATAAAATACGAAGTACGTCCTTAACCTTGTTTTCTACTTTCCTGCGCTGGGATTTATACTTTAAAGAAACTTTGAGGTCAAATTCTAACTTTTAATTTTTGAAACTTTATATCCAGAAAAATTATAAAATATTATCTTTGATAGAATAATCTATAAATGAATCTCGACCTAGAATTTTACCAGTATAATATAGTTTTTCTGCAACCATGGTTGATGTTGGCATTTGGCAGATTTTGATCTGCAAAAGTTTATGGCAAACAATTTGGACAGGGCTCCAAGAATTATTCAACTTGGAATGATGCTCTAACATCACCAAGCTTCTATAAGTTTTATCATTAATAGAATTTTGAGGTTAAATTCCAATTGTTACATTCTTTAAACTACATTTCTGGAAAAATAATATTTGATAGAACTAAATGTATAATAAACCTAGCAATAAATTTCGACAACATTTTTTCTGCAAATATTGTTGAAGTTGGCAATTGGCGAATTTTGATCTACAAAAGTCAAAACATAGCAAACAATTTGGATAGGGATTCAAGAAATACTAAACATGGCATGATGCTCTTGCATCACCAAATTTCTGTAAGTTTTGTCTTTAAAATGGTGATAGCTATTGTTTACTGGAGTTGATCAGAAAGCTGTTGCATAAAAAATTGTTATAAAGAAGTTTTAATGGAACATTAGATCATCCTCTTTGCAAGAAAGTCACTTTGTTGTGGACGTTGATTTGCAAAAGTCTTCTTTGCTATTAGTGTTAGGTACATCCCTTCAGTCTGGCAATTCGTCTGTGGATGATTTTCTTTTTTTTTTGGGTGAAAGTTTGTGGATGGATATACATTCTATTAAATCAAACTATTCACTGCAGGACAAATAGCTCGATATGTCTTTGAGTACAAGAAGAGGGAAGCAGCATGTTTGAGAATCCAAAAGGAGTTGCGCAGGCATCTTGCCAGAAATTCTTACTTAACGTTATGCTCTTCTGCTATCACAATTGAGAGAGGCATGCGCGGCATGGCTGCTCGTAGCGAGCTACGTTTTAGAAAGCAGATGACGGCTGCAACTATAATTCAGGTAAAATCTCAGTTTTTATTCAAAGTCTAGACAGTTGAACTTAAAACTCTATATCTTGAGCGGTATGAATTCTTTGTAACATTTCTATGTTGGAGTCTATATCTGGTGATATATCATGCTTTCGTTTTGTGAACGCAGTAGAACGGTTCACATTTTTCTGTTTATTGATAAGAAAAATGCAACTATTGATAGAAGGAAAAGGGAGGAGCAAAGGTCATCGGCCTCTCCTCTGAGAGTAACATAAATGCAAGAACAGCCCTCCGGTCTTTATGAGCATCTAAAAATGAAAGCACCATCCCTCCGTCAGCAATTCAGCATGTCTTGAGATAGAAACTCAATACAGAACTCCTACTTAAAGAAAAGTATTGGACACCCAAATGCTGATGCCTCTATTCCTTTCCATTTGAATCACCATATGAGAACAGTAAAATCTGACTGCGTGCTCCTTGTTCCTCTTGAATGTTATATATCATGTATGCAAGTTACCAAAATGATTGTAGGGAAACACAAGATAACCTAAACTTCTTAAATCTATTAAGATTTTGTTCTATGAGAAGGATGCCAATTTGTAGTGAGAAAAACATTGGCTATTCTTTGCGGACCCAAGAAACACAAAAGACATTCATTTGGTGAAAGAACATATTAGCCTCTCCACGTGTACTGTTCTTAATTGCAAGATTCCAAATAATAGCTTTTAGTTTTTGTTAGCTTCAGCTATAAGCTTCTTATATAAACCTATTGACTGGCCCTCATTAAACTACTTTGCCCCTATGTTATCTTCTCTGGGTTCGTTGGCGAATATCTAAACTTATTTTTTCTAAGATTAAAAAGACAAAACCTTACTTACGCTGTAGTCTTCAAGCGAGGAAGATTAGAAACGTTTGACACCCATTGTGCAAGGACACCTCCTAGAAGGAGAAATACCCCATGTGGCCACAACATCAAAGATGGCACCAAAAAGTGGTTAAGGTGTGAGAAGAAAATTGTTCAAAGGTTTCTTTCTACAAGGCTATATTCGACACGCAATAGTACTTGGTTTACCCCACCTTTGTATCTAGTCAAAGGCATAAGTAGAGTAGAGATATGAGAAAGTAGGATTTTTATGCCCGAGCACGACTTTTATTTCTGAGGGCAATATTTACTTTAGGTCGCTTTGTGCTATTGATGGCTAGTTTCCGCGTTGACTAGCTACATGAGGTTTAACGACATAGTCAAAAGTACCCCTAACATTTTGGAAATTCTGTACGACCCTTTAGGTTTCTGTTAATTAGTCCGAATTAGTCCAAGTACTATTGCTAATGACGAAAGGATGATTTCCTGTGGTCCTCTTCTCTTTCTTGATTAAGGATTGGCTACGTGACATGATTCACTTGTTCTTCTTCTACGTCCTATTCAATATGAACCGTAACGCGGGACGTCCGGCTGAACTCCGGCTTGGAACGTCCATACTGAAATGGGGAGGAAATGCGACCCCAGGTCGCCAGCGGTCTAGTTCCAAGTCGTTTTATGGCCATCTTGGAAGGAGAAGAAAATAGACTCGGCATAAACCATCGATCCACAATTGCTTTTATAATCGACTAAATTAGTAACCAATCCATTAGGGCTTTTCATCATCTTGTTAGGACAACTCGAATGATGCATTACTAGTGATCCTATAGGCACCTTGTGCGGCGACGGCCGGGTTGTCGAGTTTTCTTGGCTTTCTCTCTTTTTTTGTTTAAATTGTTCCCTGCCTTCCCTTTACCTTTGTTTATTTCTTCGGTATGAGTAGGTGTTAGGGGTCTGTCCTATTTTCTCCCAATCAAGTTGGTAAGAGAGTAAAAGTGGGTGGAGCAAATGTCACGTGAAGAATTCAAGGAATGAAGTAAATCATGGTTTGACTTCTCCATGTTCTAACCCCTTTTTATTTTATTATGCTGTTTTTACTCTTTTTTTTCTTATAGACTTCAAATAACCATTTAAATTCCGAGTAATGATTTCTTGGTTAAATAAATTATAATCAGATTATTGTCGCTACAAATTTCTTGAATCTTAAGAATGTTGAAATTTTTAAAAACAAAGCTTTTGAAAAAAACCTCGTAACGTACCCTACTTCCCTAAAAATCTAAATTAACGTTTCTCGTTTCCATTTTCGTTTCACGCTTTGAACCGCATTTCATTCTAGGTAACTTTGGTCCTAATATTTTACTTCTTATTCACTCTCTCATTTTCTTCCGTCTTCATCATTAGTGGATTCTTTCTATCTCCCTTTTATTTTCTTTAATATCCTTCACTTAGTGTAATTAGATATTTGAAATGGTAGAAGCAAAGATCTTCATGTGCGCTCCTCCTCTATCACTTATAATCAATTAATACCCATCACCTATGATACTTGATATGTCAGTTATTGATGTACCGCTGTACCGCTATACCGCTGTCGATACGATCCGACACAGGTCTGGATATGAAATTATGCATATGCGGATTAACACTCGGATGCATCAAGGTATAAGGAGAGAGAAAGCAAAGACATGCAAAAAATGGTTAGATATTTTACCAAATTCACTTAGTACCTTCTAATTCATCAAATTTGCGCCACGCTTTTCAAATCTAGGTTCGACTAGTGAAACCCAAATTTAAAAATTGATGGTGAAAGTGTGCATTTTATTGACCGAGATATTGTGGGGCTTTGCATGCCGAGGTGACATTAGTTTGTTGCTTGAACTAATGGTTACCAAATTGTTGTGCCGCCGCTTTTCACTAGTCACTATAAGATAAATAAAAATATATATGCCTCGAGCGGGCGGGATGTGGGATAGAGATTATGAGGATTAGAAGGGTGGATAGGGACAGGTAATAGATGGATGAGATAAGGATAAAATAGTGTATATCCATTTTCTGGTATTGATTGTGAATAAGTTAGGATTAAATAATTGTTTTTTACCCTTGCCTCTCCATCTCCTTTCAGGGCAATTATTCCATTTCTGCAATTCCTTATCCTATCTCTAAAACATGTCCTCCCTCATGTATTATTTTGGTGGATTAGAGGGGTTTTAATCCCATTTCCAATACCCATTAAAATCCCCTACCCTCAATTCTCCATAGTTAAACAACGGCATACTCAATGGGGATTTGAAATCCCAACTTCTCCCCTTAATCCCCACAAACAAACACCTCCTATGTTTACATGTTCTTAGGAAGTCAACCATGTGTCCTGTAAATAAAATAGTGGGTAGGTCTTTATGGGCCATGCGCTTTCTTTACATCACTTCAACATTACATTTCATGCTTACATTACCACATCTCCAAGTTGTCCTCCTGTTTTAATTAAATAGTCAACCATGTATCAAATAGTCAACATTACATTACCAAATAGTCAACCATGTATGCAGTTTAAATCAATGTTGTTCTAGCAACTCTAGGCTCTCATATTATGGTTTCTTTCCTCCTCAAGTCGCTGCTCTCCAAGCATAGCTCAACAATGCTCAAATTGAGCGACGACCAATCTAGTGGTGTAAAACTTCAGTTTTGCAGCTTCCAAAGGACCAAGGTGGTGTTGGTCTACGTAATTTGGTGGTACAAAATACGACCATACTTTTCCGCCGAGCCTGGCAGATCCCCTCCTAGCATGAGCTCCTAGTCATCAAGATGATCCTTGCTAAGTATGGCGGGTCACCTCTCTTGGCTTGTCGGGTAACCTGTCATGGTCTATGAGGTGTATGTACCGTGCGGTCAGTTTGATGCGTGGAGGACTTGGGCACCTTGTAATCTCGAGTCTAGAGACAGCGAGCCAAGGTGGGCGGGGGCGTCACAACTTACTTTGTGCCCATCTACGTGGCTTACGCTACGTTGGGTTGCTCAGTTAATCAAGTCGAATGGTGAATGGGATACACATCTTGTTTGGTGCACCTTTTCTGCTTGGGATTCGCGGCGTGTTCAGAGGTTGGAGGATGAGGTGGTGTGGCGTGGCGTGGCATGGTTCATCTACAGGAATTATTCAACACCATTAGGATATAGGTGGTGATTGCTCCAACAACATCCTCTCTTATCGTGTGAGTCCCAGTTTTGGCGCGTTTTTTACCTCTGAAATGGTTGTGGTTCCTGTGGCGGATCATTCATGATATTCTCCCTACAAAACTAAATTTGTGAAAGCGAATACCGGATATCCCCCCAGATTGTTGTGTGGCTTGGGCCTGAAAGACCAGACCCACCTTTTTCGGGACTGTCCCATAGACCACCGTATTTGGGTGGCTTTGGAGTTGGGCTTTCTATGCGGTATCTCTCACATGGGTCTTTCAGATTGGGTGAAGGTTTTCTTACGTACATGGGTAAGCAAGGACCTTATCACTGCTTTTTTGTTTCAGTATGGGAGCATATGGTGGCTCCACAACCGTGTAGTCTTTGACCGCGCTACTTGTGATCCGCTTGCCATCCTGCGATATCATGCTTCCCTGGTGCATAGATGGCGAGGTGTTCACTTTCGGTAGCCCTAGCCCATCTTGAAGTGCCCCCCTCCCCAACATCAAGCTATGTTTGTCATGGGCCGCGTATCTTCATCACACCTCTCAGTCAGGTTGGTTATGTGTAGACAGAGCTTGCAAGAGGTCTCAAGAAGGTTTTATCCAAGTAGGTATTGTTTGGCATCAGGCTGTGTCTACGCCTCCTCTCCTCTGCTGAACTCTTGGCATTTCAGGATGGCTTGCGTTTTGCGTGCAATAAATGCCGGGCTCTATACATCGGCTCAGATTCCTTGCTTGCTCTTTGCAACCTATGCAATCAGAGCATCGTCTACAATGGAGAATTAAGTGGTGGTCCATGATATCCTTTCAGATTTCTCGTTATTTAGTGCAGTAGCTTGTTTTAAGGTCCCTTGGAGTGCTGTTAGGCGGGCTCATGTGCTCGCCACTTGTGTGCGCCATTGTTGTTGATGTTTTATCTATTTTCTTTTGCTGTTGTCCAAAAAAAAAAGGAAAAAGAACTTTGCCCCACCAAGACACATTTATTTCTCTTGTGATACTTAAACCCTCCACTCATTTGTGTTTTTATATCCAGGCCTTTAAGTTCATCCGTATATTATTATATTTTTTTTTTGTAGTTCTCCTTATCCCGTACCCTAATCCAATTGATATCCTAAATTTTCAAGATTGTCGTATCAGCTATTTGGATCCATACCCATATTGGGTATGCGTATCAGAGTCCATGTAACAAAGCCCCCCACACTAGCCTGTGCTAGCACATTATCAGACAAATAATTTAATATCCTGGAGAATACAAGACATTTTAATGAATGAGAATTAGTTTGGATTTTATGCTCATGCGATATTGTTGCAATTCTGTTTGACTTTGAAAATGGCTTCTTCTGTATTGTTTCATATATATATATTTCTTTTTCCGCAAAATTCTGCAAAATTTCTATTTCCTTTAGCTGTGGTGATATTTTCCTTCTGGTGATATGTTCATGTGTATACAGAGTCATTGTAGAAGGTACATTGCTGGACATCATTATAGAAGAATGAGGAAAGCAGCAATTACAACACAATGTGCATGGCGAGTGAAGATGGCAAGAAGAGAATTACGGAAACTGAAAATGGTGAGAGTCTCAAAACTTTTATTTTTTTATCAACCTTTGTGAGCCTAGTTTAAAATGAAATGCCTCCACTTGGTTTTTCCTGATTTTGATTCTAATGGAGAATCAGGTAGTGATACAAACACCAGCATACATAGAGACATAAGTAACCAAGTAGTACTTGATCGGGTGGTAAGGAAGGAACCCTTCCTATCTCAAGGTTGGGGGTTCAATCTTCAATCCCCACTAGGGGCACTTGGAGGGTAGGGATTCCCTTACCCTTCCCCTTTGCTCTCAAGTGCCTATCCCGCTTATCTGGACCAAGTGCACCCGTGCGTGGTTCCAGCCCGGTAGGGCAATCACATTACCTTTCTAGAAAGAGACATAAGAATTTCCTTTTTAAATCTATTAATGCTGGTCTTTGTAGTTGGAAATTGGATATTTCGTTTTCTTTTTGAACTATAAATGTAGTTCTAAAAATATCAATTAGCTACTCATGACTCATCAATACACTTTATCCCATATACATTTACACACTTTGCCTGGGTACGTTCCGAACTTACAACTTTTTCCACTAGTATCTTTAAATATTAATTAAGGGGGTAAAGGGAATGCAATCAAGAAAGGGACATAAGGGGAAAGGAAAGCAAAACCCTTATAAAAGTATTGGATAGTTTTTCTCTTCCACCATTCTTCTTGACACCATTGCACCTCCATATCCACCCTCTCCCTTGGTTTTCTGCCGCCATCCTCCCCACCACTCTTCTTCACAAAACCTCCAGTTATGCAACCCCCTCCGACCGCTTTCATTCGTCCAAAACCACCTGTGCCTCTCGCCCTGCTGCTTTCTTTCTCCAAAACCACCAGTTGTGCTGCTCCAAAAACTACTAGCTCCCTTCCGCCCAAAACACCATATCTGCTTCGGATGGTCGCATTCACGGTAATGGTCGCATTCACGGTAATGGTCGCGATGAGTCGGAAACGGCTTGGAACGGTCGAATAGAAACAAATCACGGTTGACGCGGTGAGAATTTTTTAAAAGAATTCACTAGACTTTTAACCTTACTTTTGCATGTGAAGTTTTATAAGTATTCTTATAAATTAATTTGACTAAAGCTATCATATGATTGGGTTACATATATGGTGAATAGAAATTATTTAAAACATGATATTTATATCTTATTATGTATATAAACTGATACTAACTCATACTACCTCCGTTCCATATGTATTGCAACCTTTGACATTTTACACTATTCATACACTCCCCTTTGACCTTCTTTTGCGATTAATACATAAGGATAAATATAGTCATGTGGGATCTTGTTAGATTCGTCTCGATATATGCTTAATTAATATCTTTTTATAATTTTTACCTAAATAAAATTAGAGATATAAGCATCCAAAGTAGTGTATTGGGAGGCGTAAAACTCCCAATGTTGCAATACATACGGAACGGAGGTAATATATATTATCCAACTCCAAAGCCAGCAAGATTTTCTCCTTCCTTTGGTGTGTGTCTATTGTTTTTGTGCTACTATATGTACTTTCTCCTTCTCTTTTCTGTCCAATTCAGATAAAGTAACGGACGTAACGGGTAAAAACGCTCTAACATGGCGAGATACCGTTACGTAATGGACAACGCAATGAAATGGACGTGAATTTCACTGCGGCATTACGTAACGGCGTTTCGCGTAACGGCTAAGTTCAAAATCCGTTACATAACGGCCGCTACATTATGTAACGGTCGAGCTTCGTTTTTGTTTCCGGAACAGAAATAATTGTATGCATATGAGGGAATTCCATGTTTCCAAACGCCCCCTAATACTATCTCTTTAACATTTCTCATAATTACATGTGTTATTTATATATTATATAAAAGATATGGTCAAACTAATCTTGTCCTCCAGCCGTCGCAAAAAAATATTATTAAAAAGATTTGATTGAAGTAATTCCTGTCCTCCATGAAAGTAATCTCACTGTGCAACTGTCTTATAATCCTTCTTTGAGAAACATCATGTGTTGGTCAACAAATTGATGTCATCACTGTCTTTTGCCACATCAATTTTGCATCTTTTTATCATCTTTCCTCATGAATTGCATCAATGGGCTTATAGTTTGCAAATCATCTATGATAATGAGAATGATAAGGGGATTGGAGAAGGCATCACGTAATGTATTCTGTCCAGTTTTATAGTTGGGGTATCTGGTTCCTAAATCCTAACCTATAGGATATACTATGCCCTTATTTATTAGAATCGAAATCAGGGTCAAGCCAGTTAGTGAGAACATACAACTTCTCTTTTTAGTGCAACATTGTAGGAGGAAACTTTTTACTTAATGTTTGATTGTATATCGATCGGTAAAGTTACTTATCCTTTTCTATATCTAGCTTGTTTATTGTATGCAATTTCCAACAACTTCAATTGTACATTTCTGAATATAATTTTCCTGTTACTTGCCATCAATCTCCAGGCTGCAAAGGAGGCAGGCGCTATGAAGGAAGCTAAGGATAAATTAGAAAAAGAAGTTGAAGAATTAACTTCCCGTCTACAGCTAGAGAAACGCACGAGGGTAAGTGTTATTTTGAATTAACAGTGGAGCCACTAAGTTTACTCCTACATGAATGATCTTTTTAGTTGTGCTTGAGTACAAAAATTCTTGATAGGTTTTCATGCAGCGTGTGAATATCCCCTGCAGTGCTGCATCCTTGAGAGTGTTGAGACTGACTATAGTTCTTTTGAGATTAACGTGTTAACCAATTCATTCTGGAATATAAACCACTCTCGATAGCTCGCAGTGTTCAGGAACTAATGATCTTCCTTAAAATAACAGTTAAGCATGACCAAGTTTCACAAGTACCCTATGTCAATATTTAGATCTTAGTTCCCACAATAGGATACCTGTTTAGATAGTGGAGTAAATCAGTCAGAAAAATCTGGTGGCTGAGCTAAATTTTATTGACACTTAAATTAATATAGGCTATCTTATCTACCTTAGGCTACTTTGACTGAGAGGGAGGATTACTGCATTGAAGGAGAACACTGTTAATTCGATCTCACTGACCATGGATTTTGTTCATTTGAAAATTAATTTTAAACTCAGAAACTAGTTAAGTAAAATTAATCTTCTCTAACATTAGGTTTCTTTTAACATTGTTAAAATTTGAGAACAATGCCCAACCAGGAATCTGCTGGTTTCCATATTATATATGACAATAAAATGATAAGAGTACTATATTAATAGGAAAAGTGTACATAAAATAAACACGTTTACGGCATTATAAATAAACACTAGATTACATATACTAATATAATAAAAGGGAGTCAACCAAATTTCTACTAAGAAGAGTACCCACACAACTAAGCCCCCCCCCCCCCGCAAATGAAAAATTGAAATCCAAACGTCCAACAAAAGCTTCACTCTTCCTTATTGATCAGTTGAAATACCCTTTTTTCTAAACTAGTTGAAATACCCTATTAAGAGCCCATTATTACAAGTTGAAAGTAATCTCCACGAGCACCCAATTTCCAGTACAAACTTCATTTTTTGAGAATGAACACAAGGAGCGTTGATATTGGTCGAAGTCCCTATAGCTTGTTAGGCATTGTTCAACATCCTTACATTAATATTTCTGATGAAAAACTTACCAGTCTATAGAGAAGTTGCATTCTTACCCTCGACAATGTTTAAGTTTCATGTTAGTGTTGGCTAATTTGAATCTTGTGAATGAGATGGTGATTTACCCGGTTTTATCTTGGCCTTTGAGTACCTGTTGCAAGGACTTCAAAGACAGTGTCCCACTCCTACATTTAGACAAAATGTGCCGATCTTATAATAGTTTGATGTTCTTAGAAAACAACTTAGTCCTCTGCATCTGCATCCTTTATAATCCATTGTAAAAAATAATTTATTTTACCTGAAAACACAATCTGGACGAAGAACACATATGGTGTGAGGTAAATAAGAAGTTCAACTCATATCGTATGTAATGAATGGTGTGAGAGTTCTACTTCTATTGCTCTTTTTTCTCGGATCTCTTTTACTAATTTAATATATATTTTGTTCGTTATTCTATGTATCTACAGGATGATCTTGAAGAATCAAAGAAACAAGAAAATCAAAAGTTACAACAAGCTTTGTGCGAGATGGAGAAGCAATTCCAAGAAACTAAAACATTGCTTATGAAGGAACGTGAGGGGGTTGTGAAGAAAACAGCTGAGCATGTCTCTAATGTGCAAGAAGTATCTGTTTTTGATGATGAACTGATGGGTAAACTTACTGTTGAAAATGAACAGCTCAAGGTAATGAATCATTGAATGTTGTGTTATGTCTTGCTTGGTCTGCTATACAACGCACTACCAACCTTTTTCTTTACATTTCAATTTGATGTTTCTTCTCAGGAACGGGTAAGTTCACTAGAAAATAAAATTGATGAAACTGAGAAGAAATATATGGAAATGATCAAGCTAAATCAAGTACCAGTTTCTGATAATGAACTTATCAATAGACTTGCAGCGGAGAATGAACAGCTCAAGGTAATGTATCTTGTACAGACCTTTCATGGCCTGCCTTCTATTTCCTGGAACTTCTATTATTTTTCACTGATTTCAATTGCTCTTTTGCTTTCTAGGGAATGGTAAGTTCATTGGAAAAGAAAATTGATGATACTGAGAACTCATATGCAGAAACAAGTAAGCTAAGTGAAGAAGTTGTTTCTGATAATGAAATGGTAAATAGACTTGCTGCGGAAAATAGTAAGCTCAAGGTAAGATGTCTTGGCTGAAGTTTGCTTATCTGTCATTCATGTGGAACTACTGTTCTTTTGACACTCATTTCAATGTTTCGCATCCTTCCCAGGGAATGGTTAGTTCATTGGAACAGAAAATCGACGAAACTAGCAAGCTAAGTGAAGAGAGATTGAAGCAAGCACAAGAAGCAGAGTCTAAGATTATCGAACTTAAAACTGCAATGAAAAGGTGTTTGACTGCTCTATTTTTATCTGCTATGAAAATACCTCTGTTTATATATATGTATGTACAGGAGCTAACAATTTCGCGGCAAGAGAGTTGAAATGTATTTATAGTGATCACACGAACCCATACAACTCACATGTCAAACTTGGACCTGAAAACACTTTGTTTGGATAGCAATGGTGGAGGGAAAGAAGGGGAGGGAAGGAGAAGGAAGGGAGAGGAGGGGGGGAGCGGAGGGAAGTGTGAAGCTCGTTTTCCTTCCAAATATTGCAAACATTGCAAGGATCTCGCTTAGTAAGAGGGAGAGATAATGAATCCTTCCAATTGTCTTCCCTTTCCCCATGCTGAATCCAAACAAAGCAAAATGAATCTGTCCTATCTCTTTCGCTCCAAATCCCTCCATCCAAACAAATTGCAACGGAGCCTCCATTGACTCATGGTAACCAAATCTAACAATAAGTGCTGGACCATGGTGGCTCTAAGAATAGTCTTTGCAGTTTTTACTTGTAGTAGCTTGCTTAAAGGGAATATCAAGGAAATCCTTTTAATTATGTTTTTGGGAAGGGGAAAGGAGTTTGGATGTATGGAGGGTTTTCAGGTGGAGCAGATGGATTTACAAAAACACATCTGCAATTTGCTGATGTTACAGTCTTTTTCTTCTCTTAACATTATCCAAAGCATAAAATTATCCTCATTTTCTTGAACTGTATAAGGTGATTGCTGGGATTAGAATTAACCTTTGTGCAATGTCACAGGGGTCAATTTGGATTTTTCACTGTACTTATTTACCATTACCTTCCACTGTGTGTTACCCACATTGGCTACTCCTATTGGATTTCCTTTCGGTAAATAATTGTGTCAGATTCTTTTGGTTGAGAGAATTGTAGGAGAGCTGATGGCTGGAATACGCTCTGCTTTTTTTTTGTATGTGTCAGGACTCAGGTGGGGGAGGGAGAGTGGGAACTAGGAAAAATCACTAATTACTTTTATTCAGTCTTCTTTTTACAATTTATCTAGAAATCAGTATTTACTTTTTAGTATTGTACTTTCTCAATTTGCCTTTTTTCAATTCACAATGGGTTCAGAGGTTTGAGTGTTATGAGGGATTTTTTACGCTTTGGGAATCAGGAAGAGAGAAGTGATTATCTTATAGGTTTTGAATCTAGGGTGTAGGAACTCATAGATGCGAATAGCGGAATTTCAGGAAACAATTTCCTAACATCTATAACAGAATCGCATGTATAGCAATATATAAATCGATACATAGAGTAGAAAATACACAACCTTTTATTCCCGACTTGAACAGGTATGTAGGGTTTGATATTGCAAAGTATTATCGCAGATGTGAATACTTCAGAGATAAAGAACTACGCTTGTAATTCCTCTACTTAGTCCACGAACACCGATTAATACCCACGTCTGCTAGGACGGAAGAGTATGAACAATTCACTCTCTTGCTTTTATTGGGTTAGGCGCCTAGACTAAAGAGGGAGAAGGGTTTTTCTCTTTCTTTTGTGTCAAGTTACTGATTGATTGTCTATCTCTCTTATTATTATATCTATATATAATAAATATTGATTAGGTTAAGAGAAGAAGAAAACCTACAACCCTAATTATCCCTCATAGTGGCCGGCCCCTATAAGCCAATATGGGTTTTTATTTATTCATTAATCGGTGTTATTATATGTTACCTCATAGGATTAATTATCTTAGTTGTAGGCTCAAACCAATTTGTCTACAAACCGTAATTTATTCTCTAGCAAGCATATACGGTTACTAAAATAATTAACTATATTATCTCAATAAATACAATCCTATTTATATTTAGTAATTGCGGAAATTGTCTAAGGACATATTTCTTCATAGGGATGGCAGGTGGGTGGGGGTAATGGTGTACACACCTCACGCGCTCCTATATCCACCTGCACCGTTTCCACCTCCTCTCCCATAATCATAATATAAAATTATATTTGAAGATATACATAATTAGTTATGATGTTGGTAATTGGGCTAATAAGATTTTTAACACTACCTGACTCTAATCTACATATCACTGTTATAGGTGGATTTTCTTGTTGGGTTTAGCGGGTAATGAAGTTACAACTAAGTGGAGGTGGGTATTGGTTTTAAATTCGTACCTGCATTGTGGGTATAGATGATTTCTACCCTTCATGGGTGGTGGGTAGGTGTTAATTAGAATTATTTTAATTTGGTATGGGCATGGGGCATGGTGCAAAATATGGCCGTAACGGAACGGTTCACCCGAGTTGGAACGGTTTTCAGGCGTACCGGAATCGACCAGTTCAACAAGATGGAAATAAAAAGCCCAATATTTTGGCTGTTTCGGCCGTATCACCCGTGACAACAAGGGTTCGCCCATTTTTTCTGCTGCAAACCGTCACTTGGCAAGTTTTTTGCAAATCTTTTTAGAGATTTCTTATCTTTACTTTTACAATATCACCGACCTACCTCTAATTATGACTCAAAGACAAGGAAAAAGTAAGAGAAGAGGCACCACCGCACTATTGAACCCTATATAACTCCACTAAGATCTAAGAGTAATTGAAGCAAAAAGACCAAGAAAAAGTAGTCTAAAATAGTCCGCGACCGACGTATCCGTTCCATACTTCCATTACCCCGAAACCGCGACCGTACCCGTTTCCAAAACTGAAACCGTATTCTGGAACAATGGCAGCCCTTCTTGAACTTGGGACCATTTTGAAAGTCAAAATGAAGGGGAATTCAAACCTTGAGAACAAGATTTCTAAGAGTTTTTTTGAAGTAGGGAAAAATTAGCTTACAAACTTTATTCTGTTTGCCACCACATATTCGGAGACGGTATGTTCTAGGAACTATTTGAATTGGGTCCTTGGAATAGCATTGGATAGAAAATCATCCCTTTCCCATTTCTCTTCTTATTTGTTTTTGTCTTTTAACATTGCATACTGCACCGGACTTATGTTTTCTTCCTAGATAAAGGGATATTAATTGATGAAATTTTCAATAAAGGATTCATCAAGACTTTGAAATGGGCGAGCTTGCAAATTCTTTGGATGGTTGGAAATGTTTTATTACGTGTTTTAGTGTTATCGGAAAGAAATCTTTGTTTGTGATTTCAAATATTTTAAATGCCCCATATCTTAGTGAATACTGAGTTTCTCCCCCGCTTCATGTAAAAAGCTGCTCTACAGCGGACGATCTTGGGATCTTTCATTCCTAGGGCTTAAAGACTGGCTGAGCAAGGCCCCTGACGCCTTATATAGTCTCTTGACTTCCTTCGCATACAGGTAAACTGATACGCACATTTCCTTAGTTAGACCATCAGCAGTGACAAGTGTCTTTCTCCGAAGACTCACTGCCACCGAAAGTCGAATGAGAGAGGGAAAGAGCTTTGAACAGTTACATTGAATCTTAAGGTATTGTCCAGGGAGAATACGCTCAACTCTGTTTGCATCTAGAACTATATGGAGTTTTCCCCGTACATATGTAAGAGCCTGACAACAAAAAACGCTCACTTTTGCCTGGGGAAGGCATATGCTCCAGATTTCTACTAGAGACGGACATTTGGGTTTACTCTGAAAGGGATACTAGGAATTGGTATACTTCAGGGTTCTTGTCTGAATTAAGACTGCAACTAAATGTTTCGAGTTGGAGTTTGACTTAATGACTTTTTTGTTTTTTCGCTTTTCTTTTCATCTATATATGAATAATATCAAAAGTAATTCCTTGAAAATCGCTTGTGTTGATTTCCTTTTTTCAGTCTGGTCTGAGTCACTAAAATGTAGCCAAGAGCTGACAATCGCTCTTCTCGTCTCTGTTGATCTTTATGCATAAACAACCTTCTGTATCTGCTTCTAATTTTTGGACTTTTTCAGGCTGGAGGAAAAGATAGCTCACATGGAATCCGAGCGCAAGAGTAAAATTTCAGATCATCCGGTATAATTGCTTCAAAAATTCAAGTTGTATTTTTTTCCCTTCGTTTGACATGTCACTTATGCTCTCATGATCTTTTTCAGTCCTTCGGGAATGGTCACGTGAATGAACCTAATAAGGCAAGGCCACGATTTTGAAGCAATTATCTCATCCTCCTATATATGTATCTTATAAGTGTGAATTCTTATGACATTTAAAATATCTTTGCTTGACAGGATTTGCCTAGTGGAACACCCAAAAAGAATTTTGGAACCGAGTCTATGAGGAAATCACAAATGGAGAGGCAGCGTGTACGTAACAATGTTGATTAATCAGAACAGAAAAACTTGCTCTTTCTCATTTTTGCCACATACTTTCTGTCTATCTTGCTGTTTTACTGGAGCTTGTGGTTCTACTTATTTTGGTTATGTTTGGATGCAGGAGCTTGCAGATTCTCTAATCAAATGTGTGTCTGGAGATGCTGGTTTTAGTCAGGGTAAACCAGTAGCTGCATATACAATGTACAAGTGCCTGCTTCACTGGAAAACATTTGAAGCAGAAAGGACCAATGTTTTTGACCGGCTTACTGAGTTGATTAGTTCGGCATTCCAGGTAAATAGATAGGCATGCAAATATAATAGTCTGGGACAGTGTTCCTAGTATATGTAATTGTTCCTCTCTTTCAGCCTGCATTCAAGTTTGAGTGTCATTTTATACTTCGGATCTCTTGTTAATAAATACCTTGGTTTTCGACACTTTTTGATCTAAATACCTAATATGTCTGAAATTAAAGATAACTAATCTGGCTTGTCTCTGTTTATTTGACAAATCACTATCTAACGTTTTCTCTCAAGAAGTTAAAATGAATTCCGTTTGTAGGGCCCATTATACCAATTTTTCTCATCCAGACTTACCTAGTGAAATCCCTGCTTTGCCCCCAAATTTTGTTTAGAGCCAACAACTTCATCTTTTGATCTCCACTCTCTCTCTCTCTCTCTGTCTCTCTCTTTCTCCCCGTTAGTTGCTCGCTCTGTCTTTCTCCCTCTTTGCACAACTAACCTAATTTGATGCTGTAGAAAGCATGAATGACACTTGCTCAGTAATTGGTGAAAACATACATGGACAAGGGGAAGGGCATTGCTGGGAATTCTCAATTCCTTGGAAAATTTGTAGATTGTAAATCATAACTGTTATTTAGGCTTCTTTGTTGCGCAAATATAAAACCCTAAACAAGCCAAATTAGACTTCAAAATCACCTTATGAAGAAGAATTTAGGGTTGTTTGTTGCGAAAATGATAGAAGAATTACTCTATGAAGAAGAATTACTTTATGAAGAAGAATTTTGCATAATATTCCGACTTTAAATTACCTCCCTAGTGCTAATTTGGAGAGGAGAAGTGGTTGTCATAAATGTATGAATGTTCAAACCAGAGGAGTAATGGTGGTTATAAATAAGTCGTAAGTGGTCCCCACAAACGAAATTCTTCTTAAATTCTGGACAAACGTTAGTTGGTAGTGATTTGAAAAAAAGAGACAAACTAGGTAGTTATTTTTGGCGCCAACTGAACTGAACTGAACTGAACTGAACTGAACTGAACTGAACTTAATTTAATAAATATATAAATAATATTTAAACAATAATAATATGAATATTAAATAATAATTATGATGATAGGTAATAATAGTGAATAATTATTAATGAATAATAATAATTGTATTTTGGATATTTTTAAATGATAATTATAAATAAATAATATTAATAATCATAAATTAATAATAATGATTAATGATTATAATAATAATTAATAATAATTATTTATAGTCTTTCTATTAATTTATTAATACCTGATGATGATTATATAATAACAATAATATCTAAGAATTAAATTAATAATAAAATTTTAATAATTAGATTTAATTATATATTAATATTTAGTAATAAAATAATGATTGGGTCGAACCGTGCAAAATTACATCATAAATCGTTTTGACGTGATTTGATTGGATTATGGGCTGAAAACGTGGGTTTAATTGTGCCTTTAACCTAAACTATATTCCTCCCTAATGATAATAAATTAATAATAATAATGAATAAAGCTATAATAAACAAAATAATACACATATAATAATAATAATACTTAATAATAATAATATAAAAATAAATAATAATAATAATATAAAAATAAATAATAATAATAATAATATAATAATAATAATAAGAGCAATTAGTAAAATAAATTACACCAACATAATAATATTTAACAAAATGGTTATAAAAGAATGGAGCCGAACCGTACCGAACCGAACCGAACTGATTAGAGCTGAAATTAAGCTGAAATGAACAGGCCCTAAGTACCAGTAGGGGTGTGGAAAAAATTCGATCCGGTAAATTGACTATCCAAACCATAATTTTTGGATATTCGGTCCGCCTTTTAAAATTTGGATATTTCAGATCGTATATCCGGTTTTGAAACCGGATGATCGGATCGGATAGGTAATGTGAGAATTCGGATGATCCGTATATCCGAAAAATAACTTTTTTTTAGCTTGCAATTTAAAGTAATATGCCAAATCTGATGCAATTGCAATCTTATGCCTCTCAAGTTTCAATTTCAAAAGTGCGACTAACTGAACTTGTTGCCAGCTTCTTCTCCAACAATCCCTGCTTCACCATCTCCACCTTCCTCTTAAAATTTTCAAAGTATCATTCGCTCTTGTGTAGTTACAAAATTTGTTATTATAATTCATTTGACTGTCTTTATCCTTTGGTCTTGTAGTTATTGAGTACAACCTAAATTTTTTCTCACATCTTGTTCTTGCTTTTTCCTTTGTGTTTGCACATGAACACTGGTAGGGTTTTGTTTGTTTTGCATTTTCTTTTTGAGGTGTTTGGGTGGGTGGGTGAGGGTGGGATTTTCCTATTTGTCTTCTGTAATCTCTTCACATCCTTTAATTCATTCTAGTATCCGGAAATTATGTTACCTAAATTCTTGAATCATCACTACTTTCTGTGGCTCAAACAGTGGTGAGTTGGTATCCTCAAGAAGAAGAAGCCCTGGTTATGCCTAGTGGTATATCATATAGTTATATCACTCACAATCCGGATTCGGATAATACGTCCGCAACTTAGCATATCCGGATCGGATGCGGATAAAATATTTCGTTATCCGGAAATTCGGATAACCGGATTTTCGGATCGGATCAGACTCGATATCCGGTTTTGCACACCCCTACTTAGTAGGTATTTAAATCCAAATGTGTCAAGAACCTTGGAATTTAGTAACCAAAAGAACATATACCTATTATGGGAGATTTCTATTCGTGGTAGTTACGAAAGGACAAATGGCACAAAAGGAGGATAACTAGGCAAGGGTCCTAAAAACGGATGTAATTGGTAGATGGGAACTTTGCCAAAACCTATGTTTCAGATAACTACGTTTTTATTAACAAAAAGTTTAATTAACAACCTTTTAAATACAAAATGTGAAGAAATCACTGCCACTTAACAGATTATGCAAACTTCCATGTACATTTGCATACTAATACACTCCCATCTTTTTTCCTGCCAAAATATTTTTCTTCTCACTGGCATTCCTTCAAAAAAATATGGGTAGATGTCCTAGTTCATAACTTCTTCAATATATTCCTTATCTATCACCACCAATTAGATTAGGGAAATTCAGCCTGATCCTGTTTTGAACACTTGGGGTATCACCTAAAGAATTATATCTACGTGGATAGGTAAGATTCAAAATATTAGGGTTCATCAGTTTGGCGTTCAATTCAAATGGTTCTTGCACCCAAAATAAAGAAATTTCAATAACCAACTTGAGTTTGTAAACATAAACAACATATTAGTCATTGTAAGACTGAGCTCTCTAGTACTAGGAATAGTTAATATTCGTAGTAGTAAGTAATCAAGAAAATAAAAAGGTAGCTATGGTCTCACCTTTCCAACCATCACATATGCCGTCTTTGTAATATGTTTCTTCCACCTCTCTTGAATCTCTTCTGCCTTCATTCCATGCTCATACCATATATTCTTTTTCCAAATTCCATTGACGCGAATAATAGAAGTAGACAAAACATAGAGCGGGAGTACAGAGCTCAACATCTCTGATCTGTAACTCCCGTTTTATTTCTTTTATTTTCTATCTAAAATTTGGAAATAACATAAATAGAAAACCCTAGAAAAGGTTTGATGATCCCCCCTCCCTTGTTTTCTCTTTTTGCGTCAGTTTCATCCCATTTAGCAAACACAAAGCCAAGAGCTCTAATGGACATAGAATTATCATTAGACCTAGAAAACAGGAGCCTAAGAACATCGGAAATTTATAGTGAGCATTTTAGTGCATATAGACAAATTATTCATTGGTCGATCCTTCTTGGGATTTGCCCGCAAACTTAGTAGTATCAAAAAATTATCATTGCAAGGAAGCGCACTTATAGTTTGTCACCAGCAGATTGGAGATTTAAAGGTGCAGTGTTGCTTACTTGCATTATTTGTTTGGAAGCTTACTCTTTTCTGCACCTTTTTCTGAAATGAAGGATAAGAAGAGGGGTAGAATTCGAAACAAGATTTACGGAGGACCGTTGTAGAGGCATACATTGTGGATAAGATAAAGGATAACTGACTCGTTTGGGCATGTGCTACGTTGAGTGGAAGAAGCACCATTAGATAAAGTGGAGACTGGAGAGTTCGGATGACGGGGATTTTGAAAGAGGTCGAGAGATACCAAAGGTTACTTGCATGGAGGGACTTAATAAGGAATGTTATTGTTAGAGAGCATATAGCTCTAGGTAGAACAATAGGATGAAGAGGATATTTGTGGACCATCATTGGAGTTAGCCTCTTTGTTTATGCAATCAACCCTATACTTTGGGATGAAGTCTTTGGTATTTTTGACGTTGATCTTATTATTGTTGGTGTTTGTAAAAATGGATAAGTCAATTATGTTCAGCCATATTGAATTTTCATGGTTCTATGACGCTATTGAGTTGAAGTTTTAGGGGATATAGAAGGATGGCCGCGGTTGAGGTCGCCAGAGAAGAGAAGGTTGCCAGAAACGGCAAGCAGAGGAAAAGGGCTGTAAAATATAATTGGCCAATAAGAAAGTTGCCTGTGGCCCTTTAGCGTTTCTTTTTTTATTTATGTTCAGTAGTTGAAAAACTTTTACTCTGAAATTAAAAGCTAGTTAAATAAGTGTTTAAATACCAAAGGTAGATATCTGAGTAAAGTGTATCTTGTTAGGTAGTTTATGACAAATTTTTGTAGCAGCAAGTTAAAGTCTTCCAATCCCGGCTCGGTGTTGCATATCAGTAAAGACTTTGAGAGTCTAAGATTCTAAAGAGAGATCAATAAACTACTGTTAAGTAGTGAATGCAGTAGGGGAAGTTGGTTGTGACACAATTCTTTAATCGGTTCTATTTAAATACGTTCAATTGCAGAATCAGGAGTGCATTTGCAATGTCTTTTGTGTCCTCAAAAAGACCTTTGCTCGCAAAGACCATTGAACTTGTGTGAAACATTGCCATCAAATAAGGGGCGTACCTAATGACTGATCATAGCTTTCAAGAAAAAGGGCTGTGAAGAAAGACACTTATGTTTGTGTTTGTTCGAATCTTCTTGTTTTATATTGAAGATTTAGTTCCGTGTTCAATTAGAATGTATTTTGTTCTCTTGAAAAGTTACAAGCACTTTGTATAAATTGGTGCAGAATTCAGATAATAATAGTCATATGGCTTATTGGCTATCCAATACATCTACACTGTTGTTCTTGCTGCAAAGAAGTTTCAAGGCAAACAAAGATTGGAAACCCCCTCAGCCGCCTACGTTTTTTGGGAGGATGGCTCAAGTAACTCTTCTCACCTTATTTTTTGGAATAGTTTCAATATTTGTGGCTTATAATGCTTAGATTCCTGTAAAACGTACAGGCATATGGATTATTTCTTTTGTATGTCTGTTCATTTAATTTGACTTGATAACTTAAATTGTGGTTTTCTCCCTGATCGTAAGTTGAACTTCTCTATAATTTGTTGAACTTTCCAGGGATTTCGCTCCTCTCCTTCCTCTACAGATCTTCAAATTGATATAGTTCGTCCTGTCGAGGCCAAGCAACCAGCTATGCTTTTCAAGCAACAGCTTACTGCTTATGTCGAAATGATATTTGGGATCATTCGAGATAATTTCAAGACCGAGCTGTCTCCTCTGCTTTCAGCTTGTATTCAGGTTCATTGATACTGCCTTTCTCTCCTAAGTGTATTAAATTTGATATGTGGGTTTTTTCTATATGCATACAAGTGAATGCAACACTCTTCATTTCGCTCCTATCATTCCTACCCCCCTGCTTCCTTCCCTGGATTTGCAGCTTTGCTACCACAGTATGTAGTATAGTGTAATCTTGCCAATCCAACGACGCCCCTTTAGCCTCCACATCCTCTTTTAGTGCATTATGAATTAGCCCTTAGCTATATCTTCTGGAACACTAAGAGGGGCCTGAGCTCAATGAACTATTGTCGATATTCAACCGCACCCACCATTTTCCATGAACCATGGTTGATGAAGCGTCCTTGATGTGGTGTAGAGATATTGGCGGAGTAGCATCATCTTTATCTCTTCAGACTGGCGATTGGTTTTGTGTGATGCTCCTACTGGTATCAGAACAATGCATCATCCTTCAGTGAAAACAACCACAGCCTCCAACTTATCTTCCTTTACTTCAGCGATAAAAATGGAAATAAGGCTTCACCCTCATAATCCACTCCTCAGGGCTAGTTCCATCGAAGGGAGATATATCCACCTTTTAGAATTTCCAATTTCCTCTTCCCTCATGAGATTCTCCTACAAATACACTTCCTGCCAGATCCACCAGATCAAATCCTGCTTGTGGCTTTTGCTACTTCGATTTGTCTACTCAGACTCTTTCCTTGGTTATCTCAATCCATTTCTTGACTCCATTAGTTCCGGCCGGGGGAATTTAAAGCATGAAGGGAAACTCTCATCTGAACAGTTCCAAGCTTTTCCCTCATCACGGTGATCATGGATTCCGAAAATTCACGAGAGGCAAGAGTGAAAGATTCTTTCCGTCAATCTCCATGTTCAGACTGTGATCAGGGCATTGATGGTTGTAAGTTGACTTGCTGGACTCTTCGTTGATGGGTGAAAGTGCAATGAGTCTCTCTCTCTGACGTATCAAACTTGCTCTGGTCGCAATTGAAATGAACCCAGGAAAAACTTACTAATAACCACATATCTACACAACGACTAAGAATGAATGAAAGTAAACAAGAAGGGTTATAAAAGAGACTATAGAGAACTAAGATATAATTGTATTTGCTTGGAGTAATAAATAATACAGTCTGTCTAACATCCTTACTGAGGTGGGTTTCTCTCCAATCTCAAACATGTTTACAAATTCTCAATATTTTACTTCTTCCATTTATATTACTCCTTTACATCCCTCTCCAATTCATCTGGTATGTAACTTCTGAAGATTCTTAACTAACCTTTATAAGCAGGGAAGAAAATCGCGGATATGGTCGCGTTCGCGGTAACGGTCGCGATGACGCGGGAGCGGCTTGTAACGGTCGAAAAGGGACGAATCGCGGTTGACGCGGCGTGAATTTTTTCAAAAAATTCACACAATTAGAATTATAACCTCAAATGACATTTTTGAAGTTTTATAAGTATTCTTATAACTTAATTTGACCAAAACAATCATATGGGTGGGTTACACATATGGTGAATTAAAAATTACTTTAAACATGAGATTCATATCATATTATATATAAAAATTGATACTAAATCATATATATTACTCAACTTGGAAGCCTATGGCAAGTTTTTCTCCTTTTCGTTGGTGTGTCCCTATTGTTTTTGTGCTACTATGCATATATTCCCTTTCTTTTTTTGACCAATTTTCATATAGTAACGGATGTAACGGGTAAAAAAACGCTCTAATGCGGCGAGTCTCCGTTACGTAACGGACAACGCGGCGAGTTGGACGTGAATTTCATCGCGGCGTTACGTAACGGCATTTCGCGTAACGGCAAGTTCAAAATCCGTTACATAACGGCCGTTACGTAACGTAACGGCCGAGTTTTGTTTCCCTGTTTATAAGTCACTAGACTCACGACCTCTGACTAACTTGCAGCTGCACCGACACTCTTGTCCTTCTCTCTTTTACGTGATTAAGTAAACAATACTGGGTGAGATAACTTGGTTCTTTGATAAAACATATTACTCCTAGCTTGTAAGTTTACAGAAATATTAATGACACATTTTCTTATTTTAAAAAAATGACTGTGGCAGTAAAGTTTTCCTATAATATAAAATGACAATATTTTTGCTTTGGTCTTTTAATGTGACTGATAATACATGATATAAGTTGGTTAAGTTGACAAATGTATTGGTATGAAGGGTCTTTATCATTGCTTGTCCTTCTGTTCTACGACATGTGTCCTTGTAGACCTTTTGCAAATGTTAAGTATCTAATTAATAAGAAGGATTTAACCATTCGTGTATCAGCATAATAGGGATGGGGAAAGTTCTGTTGCTGATCATGTTCTAACTAACTGGTAGAATTATCAGTTAAAACAATCAAATGGGACATACCAAAATAACAGGCAGAAGGGAAATCGGTCACAGTGGGACAAAGGGGTGTACTTATTTCCTGACTCTTACACGCACATTAAAGAAAGGAATAATAATTAAGCCTTCAGGAGTATAAATTGATATGTTGAGCAAGCTTTCTGGTCTGCTAAACCCCAAGCTGTTTGATTTTTTATGTTTTACATCTGGTGTACAGCTCTTTGATTTTCTCCTTTATTGTCCTTGATGGTTACACATAGGCTCAAGAGACATCAGAAGAAGCTGAAGGCCCTCCAGTTAACTGTTGGCAGGACATCATTGACAGCCTTAACTCATTTCTTAATATACTAAAGGAGAATTATGTATGTTAGTTCAGTACTTCTTGAATCTGAAATATTGACAGATATTTTTCCTTGTTGGTGACAAAATAATCTTCTTTTTTTTTTGTCTCAGGTTCCGAGAGCTTTTATGCAAAAGATCTTTATACAGATATTTTCGTATATTAATGTGCAACTTTTTAATAGGTAAGATTTTGCTTTCTTAATAGCTGGCAAGGGTCACATCTTATCATGGTCTTCAGCCATAATTATCCTTCGCTGCTAAGAGAATTGGTAGCTAACCTCTTTCGGGGTAGGGGCTTCCATAGGGGTGGGTATACAAGTTTCAAGAAACTAAGGCAAGTCGTGAACGTACTGACACATGAAATGTAGATGTCCGTCAAGTTTTCGGATGGATTTTGGAGCATGATACTAACATCTTGATTTTCTCGTACTGTATCAACAGTGTACTTCTGCGTTGGGAGTGTTGCACATTCAGCTATGGGCAGTATGTGAAGGCTGGGTTGGACAAACTGGAAACATGGTGTGGGGAAGCTACAGAAGAGGTATCTGTAATAACACCAACTTCTGCATCAGATAAATTTTTCAGTTACTTTGTTGTGCATATCATCTTACCCCATGACAGGCTTTACGAACTCTTAATTTTTAATCGATGTAAGTTTACATATATATATGATACATAAATACATTAGATACAACCGAATAACCTAGTATAATGTTATTTTTTTGGTAATCTATAGCAAGATAAATGTCTTACTTTTGGTGTTCAGACTTCTGAATATGATAATAAATGGTTCATGATAGAAACCTTTGGAATGTTATGGCTCTATACTCTACTCATTTTTCTCAGATTTCTCTCTCGATTAGGTGGCAGAAATCATCTTCTGCTATCAATATCATTTTGTTGAAACAGTATATTTGGCTTAGCTTTTGTCAATTGTAGTTTACAGGGTCATCATGGGATGAACTTAAGCACACAAGGCAAGCTGTTGGTTTTCTGGTACGTCTCTCTCAGCTGTTCTTTTCCGCAGTTTTCCCTTGTATTTTCAAAAAAACCTAACCTAACATTGTAACTACTTCCCATAACTTTACCCTATGATCGGTATCAAACCCGTGTGCAAAAATACGGCCGTATCGGAACGGTTCGCCCGAGTTGGAACGGTTTTCAACTTTGCGAACCGAACTCGACCGGTTCAATAAGGTGGATTTTAAAAGCCCGATGTTTTGGCCGTTTCGTCTGTATCACATGTGACAACAAGATCCACCCATTTTTTCTGTTACAAAACGTCACGTTGCAAGTTTTTTGCACATTTTTTCCAGAGATTTCTTATCTTTACTTTAGAGTAGCACCAATCTACCTCCAATAATGACTCAAGGACGAGAAATGAAAGACGAGCCTCTATCGCACTACTCAACCCTATATAAGTCCACTAAGATCAGAGTAAAGCAAAAACACCAAAAAAGTCTAAAATTAAATTCCTACCACGACAATCGCAATGCGGTCGCGACAAACGTATCCGTTCCATTACTCCTATACCGAGACCGTTCCCGTTTCCGAAACCAATACCGTATTTTTGAACCATGATCAAACCTAACACGTTTACCAAGACTAAGGGACTAGGAAGGGATATTTCATTTTTATCTTACATTAATCTTAGTTTTCTGCCTCCTTAGGGAATAGGTAGAGGTTTTTACTTTTTTTTTTAATCTATGCACTTGTCATGAAGGTAGCTTGAGAGGATGTGTTCATATTAGATAGCTGCAATGCAAGGGCTAGGTCATCTGCCATTTCACCACCTCACCACTCTTTCCATAGAGCTGTTTCTTATGAGACGGCCAAGGTACCTAGAGTGCATGCCATTGTGACATACCATCCACAGACTGCTAATTGTAACAACTATCAGTTTGATAGGTTTCCACGAAGTGGAATAACAGAACAAAGCGGTAAGCAAATGGCCATCTTATCGGGAAAAACTTGGCGGGTCAATAAGGCATGTTCTCTTCGGCATAAAACAGCTGAACTGAAATGAATTGAACTAAATAGAACAAAACAAAATTGACTGAAATGAATAGTGATATGTGAGAGTAAAAGTATTGTGCAGAGCTGAACTGAATTGAACTAGATTGAACCGAACCGAAGAACTGGCCTTAAGTACTCAGCTCCAACACTCTTGATCTATCACACTCTGCATGTAAATTTATAAATATTCAATATTACAAGCTTTGGCTGCTTTATCCTACCAAGATTTTTCTGTTGTAACCACTTCTTATTTCACAAGCTTCTACAAAGACCTATTAATCTGTTGTGATTTATCAAGCTTTCCTTGTTGCATGAAGTATTTCAAACTACATCTGTTTTCCATTACAAGGGCTGAAAGCTTTTCATACAGTTAGCTTTGCTGTGTACAATGGTATGCAGTTCATCTATGGAAGTTTGGATGTTTAAGAGTAACTGATGCGTATCCCTAAGTCAAAAAAAAAAAAAAAGGAGGTCCCATAATTTTTTTATTTCTGTCCACAGGTAATAAATCAGAAGTGTAGGATCACATATGAAGATCTTACAAGTGATCTCTGCCCTGTAAGTTTCTTCTTCACTGTGTGGCTGTATGTTATCTATGGAAATGGAAATCTCATGCCCTAAAATTGGCATCATCTTTTCAAACTAAACCACCCTTTATATCAAAATTTGAAAAGAAATTGGTTCTAATGGATGTAAATAATGGTTGAATCTTAGATTGGTCATACTTACTCTGCTCCTTATCGTTGGTCAACTCTGTGTTAAAGAGTTTTGAAACTTCCAGTTTGAAAGAAAATAAGACAGATCTTTAAAAGTCGAATTAGGATGCACATAGAAGAAGTTAAATTGACTTTTACTTGGTTAACCAGTGAATGTCAATGGGAGGCAGCCTTCATGGATAACAATGTGCCTTTTTTCATAGTATATCAGAAATCCATGAAAAGAATCAATGCTGCCAGTATTTTACTTCCGGTGTAATCTACATGATGGGAAACTTGATGATTGCACTTTCATCTGTATTCAAATATACTAACATTCATGCTGTATTTTCAGCTATTGAGTGTTGAACAGCTTTATAAAATATCTACGACATATTGGGATGATGATTATAACACTACTAGTGTTTCACCAGATGTAAGCACATTGATAAAACAGTTAATATATTTTTCTGTTGCCTGTGTCCCTTTTCAAACATTCTGCTTTGCATTTTATAGGTCATTTCAAGTATGAAGGAGTTGATGCCTGGAGAAAACGAGGGTGAAAAGGGCAGTGATAAAGCCAAAAATGGCTTGTCATTGGATGATAATTCCAGGTGAATAAGAACTCGCAGAAGTCCCTCTAATTACTTCATTACCTCTTCTTACTTCAATAGCTGGTCCTAATAATATGTTAAACTGCAGCATACCCCTTCCTCTTGAAGACCTCTCTGCTTCCTCAGAAGAGAGCGATTTTGCCGGTGTAAAGCCACCACCTCAGTTACTTGAGATTCCAGATTTCCAGTTTCTACAGGATTCAGGCTGAGATGACATGAATCCATGCTGCTTCACCCGTTCAGCTTCAACAAATCCAGTGTACATTCATCATTCATATGAATAGGTTTTATATCTCTTATCTCATTTTTCCTTCTTTAGTGCAACATCCATTATCTCAGATGTAAATTATGGTAGATTAGGCTTTTCCTTATATCAGTGGTATGTTCTAATCTCTACGTCATTCTCTCAAGTTGTTCGATTTTTTCATTCTTTGATAGTATAGGGAGGAAATATATTTGTTTGATGTAATCATGTAGTACAGTAAGAGAAGTTTTGAAGAGCATGGTCGGGTAAATACAAAGAGGTTTTCTTTTCATGAAAAGGTGATTTTGTATGTACAGTTGCATTGCAAGGTGTACATCATCAGATGAAATGGAAATAATATTCATTGCTTATGCCAAGTCTTCTCGCATTTCCTTTGTGTACTCTAAAAAAATTCCCTTGATGGCAGATCAAAACTGTTAAATTACGGGTGTTTATTCGCAAACAGTTCCGTTTACAAAAATCAAAGTTTTCTTTTTTTCTGCAAACGGAAACTATGCTTGTGAGTTGTGCTATCAATTGTTTTTAGCTATCGTCAGGAACACCAACTTGCCACTTAAGTCTCCCAATCTACCCTCATTACAACTTTCTAGTCACAAACCCTTAACAAGTGAATAGTTCTTGCTCCTTTCATTTTTGATGGTAGGAGGCAGAGGCTCTACTGGACTAAGATTTGTCGCACATATATATTTTAGCTGATCTTTGTAAGTCAGGCCATTGCCGCTGTACATGTCAATCATTTTTTATCTATTGTTTATACGATTCTCACTTAGGTTTTTCGTTACTTTTTCCTTATACTGTACTATTTTTCAATCTTATCATCTCATGCATAGAAAGTATAGGTGAATATATCTATGGTGGTCAAAATTGTAATGACTGTGATTCTAATGCATGAACAATTGATATTTATCATAATCATTCTTTGATTTCTCCCTTAGAAGACAGTGGGGGCTGGACAAGTAGACATGTTAAACCACGAAAGTTCATTGCATCTTGCATATTTCTGATATTTCTAAGTAATATTGATAAAATGCTAGTAATTTGCAGATGATATCACAATGGGCAAATTGCAAAACAATAATCATGGTAATTGGAAATTCTCCCCTAAAAATGTTCCACAAGTTACTTAGTTCCACTTTACGGCGCACTTACTGTATCTCACCCTATCATCCATGTAGGCAAGATTATAAGCTGAATTTTTTATCAACTTTGTACAAAATTGCGGCCGTTCATTATCGTTTATTGTTTTCAGTTTTCAGTTTTCAGTTTTTTTGAAAACTAAAAACAAAAAAGAGGAAGCTATAAAAAATGGTTTTCACTTTCTAGTTGTCGGTTTTCAAAATCATCATGTTTTCAATAAGAACTATTTTTTATTTATTATAAGACATATCATGTAAGTTTCAAATACAAAAAATTGAAAACTACACTGATAGCGATCGGGCCTTGATGAGTAGTTTCCTTGAAACATCACTGTTAATTGATGTTGGTTTCGAACGTTGCTTAATATTATCTTTAGCCAGCCTCTACCTCTTTCTTTTAGTTAACAAATCGAGTTTAGTAAGCACTAAAAGAAAGGAAATCGCTAAATGTGAACTTTAAAATAAACTTTGTCGCTAAATATCGAGTTTTTCTTATTCACTATTAATTAAGTTACTGGTTTTCCCATAGAATTGTTTTTGAAGTCATTTGTGCAAACTGGCCAAGTGCTTAAACTAGATTTTCTTGGTTGATGCGCAATAAGGAACAACAACTCAACAAGGAGCAAATCAAATTCCCTGACCTCACGTCTCCAACTCCACCATATTTTCCAATGTCAATACTCCCACTCAACCAAAAAATGAAAATAATAACTTCAATACAAGCTAACACAAAGAATCTATAAAGAACATAGTCACATTATAAATATTATCCAATAGTTAAAATATTGAACAAAGTTTCCAATCCTAAATGAATACCCTAGACAAACTACCAAAATTATACATGTTAATACAAGATGAAATAAATCATGTTTTTTTCTCCAATAGAGGGATGACAATCTTGGATTTGACTCGCCAGCCTGCGTAATGACATCTAAAGAGGGATTAAATGTTGTTCGTTAAACAAGAGGTAAAAGAGTCTTTTTTCCTTAAAACTCTACCTCAAAAATAATCTCAAAACCTGGAAGTTCAGCTATGGTTACACAACCTTTAAAGCATGAAACTTCAATGTATTTTATAAAAAAAAATTCCCGGAACATCATCAGAATTGAACTAAGAATCAAGATAATGATCCCTATATAGCATTTCGAAAAATGTTTGGAAAAACTGGTCTTACAAACCTTGGAATTGCACTAAAACTCCTGATTACTATCGATCCATCCTTGAAACTACTGGCTCACCTAATTTCAATCTATAATGATGCACAAGCAGAACCCTCCTATTAACTGGTAAAATACTAAAAATCCTTGATCTATCCTCCAGACCGGGGACAAGATCTCTCTAGACACAAAACATTTCGCTCAACTTTAAACCAACTTTTACCCCTTGTAAAACCTTATACTATTTGGACTACCAACAAGCTTGGCTTTCCACGCTATTGATGCAAAACAACAGGAGATCACATTCATGGCTGATTTACTTCAACACTAGAACTATACAACCTGCTGAATTGTCATCCTGGTTGGGAGATATTACGGACCCAATGTAGAGGTTCTCCACCTTGAAGTAGCCAAAAGCTACGACTTTTTCAAACAACAATACAAACCTACAGAATCCGAGGCACTTTTCCCTTTTGTTAAGCCTATTTTTTAATGAAATTCTACCTCCCTTGGGTTTGCCAATGGTTCATGGAAAGTACCCTAGAACAAGGGCATATGGTGCCTTCAAAGGAGCTTGAAAACTAGATGGTGGTCATCCTTCAATGTCCCTTATCCATCCTGGTAGCACCAATGTTCTTGGTTCATAAAGCTTATGCCAATTCATTACTAGCATCGACAAAAATGCTTGAAGATTATGCACAGATTTTAAAACAGCTAGATAGTAGTATGTTGGGATCATCCATAACTTCTGGTGTTGAACCTTCAGTAGACGATTCTTCCATCCACTCGATTGATGATGAAGAAAGTGCTACCTTTTTAACATACTTACAATTTTACGATTCAAATATGGGCGTTCGATTCAATTGAGAATTTTACATGACTCTATGCGTTTTTTGTATACTAACGAAAATCTCTTACATCTAAATCAACACTAATCAAGCTACCAAAGTTACTAATAGGCATATATGGTCAACATTGCCTATCTAATGGCTAAACTACTATTGTTTTCAATTATTAGTTATTTTAAACTTATAATGTGAGCAATATCTAGATCAGACATGTTTGTAGAAACTTGCAATTCTATAATTCGCTTTTATGATTCGATCAAGGACCACTTTAAGATTCAAAATAAAATCCCGATTTTAACAACCTTGATTATGATTAAAGCAAAAGAAAATTTGAAAAATTATTGATAAGATACTATTTATCACTATAAAATAGCGGAAAAACACTATTCATCCACAATGCAAGGCAGCAGACATACTATTTATGAATAGTATAGAGCAAGGCGACATACTATTCATGAACTATAAATGAACGACATTGTTGTGCGATGACTCAATAGCTTTTTGCTTATATATAGGGGCCTTAAGCTTCAGTTCAAAGGGGAGCAAAAACTATATGGAGTATTCATCTCATAAGTAAAACTCCTCTCTCTCCTCTCAAGAAATAATGGTAAAACCTGTCTTAGTTCAGTTCTCCTTGCAATCTAATTGTAAGTTATCATTATAATTATGGCTGGTTAAACCGCCTTCTATTTTGTTTTATCTTGTATTATTTTACTTAGATGTTGGTTTATGAAATCTTCTTTCTAACTTGTCACTTTCTTCAATATACTTTGTATTGTATATATATATAGCCATCAAGTCAAATATATAAATCTTTTTTGATAAGGGTTGTGCAACACCTCTAACACTGATCAGGACATAGGTTGGACTTCTACGTGCTTTACTACTTTGAGTATGATTGCCAATGTAGCTATCATATCTCTCTGAATGACTCTCCTCTCGATTAAAACGCAACTTTTGAGCCAAATCCGAATAAAATTGTGTGTTGCACATATATCAAGTCCCTTCATTAACTATATTCAATCCCATAACCTCTCACCAAAATGGTAAGGTTACGCATACAACGAAGGCTACGGTTCTCATGAATCCTCGACCAAGCTGTGGTGTATAGAACGACACCCATACGAACATATTAGAGATGATGGAAAGCCTGTGAAAGGTCACAAACAAAATTAATAATACTCTTTGGATAATATACTTTTCTAAAACAAGAGTTAATTAAGCATTTACCTGGTGCCCAACATCGCTCTTGACATGCATAGCACGGTGGCAATCAGACGATGTTGTGTACATACCATGACACGTTAACATAATAGGATTAGGGCTATAATTTAAGGCAAGCATTAGAAGATATTATATAGCGATAAATTACTAATTGCTACTGATGTGCCTACAACCAACACCTTCTTAAATTTCAAAAATGTACTTGACAATATTGGTTTTTAACTGACGATGTTGCCACTGCAAATTTTGAGTACTTCTCATAATAGAGAGGGGTAGTATTCAGTTTTGCCATAGCCTATTATGTTGGCGTTTGCATTCTTCGCGAAAAGTGTGGCAACATCGTCGTACTATGAATGTGCCTCCTTTTATGACACTTCATTTTTAGCATCGCCCATCTCAGGTTCCATTAAAGCATCTTCGGCTCCATGTTTAATAGTACGCGACCTACGGTCCTCCGCTGATTCTCCATCACCTTTGACCCCATCCTCTCCACTAACTTATTCAGCTTCATCATCCTCTCCATTACCTCCTTCGTCTTCTTCTTCATGCCCTTCATCTCCATTCCTTTTCTCGTCAACACAATCCTCTTCATTGTCGTCATCTTTATCCCCCTCCTCTCCATCTTTAGCACTATCTCCTCCATCCCCCTTCTCTCCATCCCTATCCTTACCATTTCCCTGATTTCGATCCCTATTCTTACCATCCCCCTCCTATCCACCCCCTCCTTACCATCCTCTACCTTGTTTTGCACTGCGGTCTCTATAGCTACCCTATGCACTTCTTCAGACTTGCGCGCTACTTCAGCTTCAATAGGTTTTACTCCTTCATCCTCATAACCTTTACTTGACTTCCCAACAATATGTACTTCCAACCACCCAAATTCTCCGTCATTCCATCATCAGCACCATTATGACCGAACGACAAAATTAGATTGGTTGCTGAAAATATATCTATAGAAACCACAAAATTACCTTTATCACCAAAGGGAATGTCGTAATCCATATTATTGTCCTCTCCATCATCATCTATATGAACCAAGCTAGAATCATCTTGCCTGAAACCATCACACTATAAGCTCTCCTTCATTCGCTCCCTTTCTTCCCTCAAAGCTTTCTCTTTCTTCTTACCATGGGGGGGGGTTGCTCTTATCGATACTCTTGAGTTTGCTTAATATCGAGTGCTTCAACTTTAAGGACATCAAATTCAAAATGCATTTGTTGCTCCTCCTCTGCTTGCGTCAAACAAATTCCCCAAATGATACCTTATGCACAATTCTTGCAAACTGCATTACACAGTGGAGTATGAGCAATAATGTATACGCATGTCACATCCAACCGCGTCTCCCAAACACGGCTCCTACATACCTCTTTAGCGAAAGATCATGGTACCTCGTTGTCCCTAGAATCCCAAGAATGCCTCCAACTATACGCTACATTAGAACACTAAAACATGGCATTAATTAAAATCGTATTAAGAGTTCAAAACCTACGGAGTCAATTGCAGGATTAGATATATAACTTTCTCCCAATCACCCTTTGGTCCTCAGCCCATGCCTCATTGATGTGTTCTCTTGTGTCCACACCTTGATTTTGGGCCATTTACCCCAACCCACTAAGTCTTTATCCAATCGATCGAGGTAAATTATGTAACGTCTCGTCAAATATAAACTTAAATAATTAAATAAATAAACAAATAAAAGAGCAAGTCAGTGGTAGCGGAAATACCACCGAGATGGAAATGTTACACTAAGGATAAAATAACTATTATAATAATAGCAATTTCATAATATGGATATAAACACCCAAATATATGAAGGGATGAGGTCTGATACCCTCATCTTCACTGACTTAACTAAATTCCAAACTTAATTCCAAAACAAAACCATCATCCGAAATAACCTTACTAAACATCGAAAAATAACTCAACTACTAGTTAATCCCATAAGATAGGAGGTCCTAACATCTAACTTATAATGCTCGTCCACTATGACAAGCACTACATTGAAGCTCACAAGGCCCGATCTCACAATCCCGGTCCAAACGGTAACAACTCTAAACTTCAGCATCTGCAAAATATTCAACAAATATCCACAATCAGTGGGGATTAATTAACAACTCTCCCAGCCCGATAGAGATTTAGAAAGTAATCTCAAGTAAATTTAGGGTAAACATTACATAAACAGCCACATAGAATCCAATAACAATAAGGAATTAATAGTACATACTACTTGTTGGCAACGACATGCCTACTAATAAATAATTCAAGTAAAGGACTAATAACTGAAGAAAACATGTCATTAACAAGATGACAGAATAATAGAACTTCACAATATTAAAACATCCAATAAATATCGAGAGAGCGAACGCTAGTGACTCGCAACCCACTTCCTCATGAAAAATTAGGTCGCAACCTCCAGCGCATCATATGGGACATTCCCTACCGTCTGTGTCTAAGAATGGCCAAACTCCCGATGCTGGACAATACATGCAATACATACCTCTCGACCTCTCGGACGACAACAAGTCCTAGGTATCTCTAATGCAGGGTAACACCCAACATGATGTCCCCTAACCTCTCGAAGTGCATGTTCATTACCTTCGGGACACGCTCCCTTAGGCTACTCAACTCAATTAAAACCAAACATCAAAAGTACTAAAACAGTACAATATTCCTCAAATCATCAATTCATCAAATTCATCAAACCTCAAAATTCTTCAAATAATTCACCATTATTTACATGTCCTTAAATAAGCATTGCATAATCATACAAGTACTTAAAATACGTCAACATATCATAGTAATCATCAAAGGCGTTAATCTGAGTTTGGGTACAAAGTTAATTATGACAAAGTCACAATACCCTACCTACGTACATAGCTTTTGACAAAGTAATGTTAAGGACAATATTATCCTCCTCCGAGCATTGCGGCGTCAACAACTTAATAAAATAATCCAGCAATACAATACCAATGACGAAAGATCACGGGAAATAATTCATGGAAAGCCTATTTAAACAATAACATACTTACAATGTCCAAACCCTGAGCTGATAAATAAATCATAAGTTATAACGTATACACCTCAAAGCATATATTAATATATACAAAGTCACCTTACAAGTCTCAAATGGTACAAATAAACATGTTGTAAAGAAGAAAAAATAAAATAGAGTATAGAATGCGGAGCAGCCGCCACATGAAGCAGAAAAGCAATATCATTCCATTTCATTAATAGTCACATTCCACAATCTATACAATCTAAATAATATCGATAACTGAGACCATTATTGAAATAATTTCAGGCGTACTATCCCAAAATTCTCTAGGTGAGTCTTCACCACTTCCCCTACTAATTTCACCCGCCCATCGTTAGTCTTAGATTTCTACTACACATAAACCATTATGTACAATGTTAATGGGACATCATGCCAGGGAAAATTGAAGGCTAAAATCTTTACACAATGCTTAAAACTATACCTTGACGCATAGCGCATCGAGTTTCATTCTCTTCATTGCCCGTTGTCTTCGCCAAAGACGTCCATCACCCTAATACCAAAAGCAATGTTAACAACTACATAAACTATGAAAAAGGGTCACTAGACATATCATTACATTACCTATATCGTATAATATACCTCCACGGTCCTTCCCGTCCTAGGAGGTCCTTATCCACTCTTACCCACCTCCTCCTCCTCCTCCTCATCCTCATCATCTTGACTAGATCTTGCTTCATCAGTATCATCAAAGTTTGTACCACCTACTTTATCTTGATTTTCTTCACCAAAAGGATTATCATCAGACTCACTACTATTGCCTTCGCTATGTGCATGTGTGCAACCTACATCTTCATGCCTATCTTCTTCCCTAGGTGGGGTGCCTGTAGTAATCTTGAACCTAGTCCCTCTACCTCGTTTAATAATCTTCAACCTAGTCCCTCTACCTCGTTTAATAATCCTCAACCTAGTCCCTCTACCTTGTTTGTCGTTACCTCCTCTTCTACTACCACCTTTGCCTTTAACTCCTCTAACCATTGCGATATACCACGTGTCTGCTTTATCCTCTCTCTTATTTGCATCACACCACATTTACATCTTATTCTATTATTTACTAATTCATTTCCAACCTAAAACCATAAGTTTGCAATAAAATTCTATTTCTAAAAATATTTGCAACATTGGCAAAACTATCTTTCAACTGATGGCAATCCGAATAGAATAAGTATCACATGATGTGAGATTTTTGGATTCTAGGTCAAAATTTGGATTTTAACTTGTTCTCAAGACAAGTTCTCAAGACAAGGTCAATACTCAAAGTGTTTAGAAGTTCAAATAACAATAGTTCGTGGTGTAGTAAACAATAAAGGGGGATAAAATTGCATTCACATCCTCATCTTCAATAGCATACCATATAGTAGAAGTAACAATTGCGCGACCAAATGTAGAACTAGTACAAGCACCATATTCGTTGGAAAGATTTAGCTGGGACAAATCTATAAGTAGAACGAACAAGCAAGTTTGATTGATTCTACAAGAAATTTGCACTAAAAAGACGCGTGCTTATTGCCAGTTTATTGTGGTAGCAACAAGAGCTTCTGCTTTCAATGATACGTACCATTCGAGGTTTTGCTCATCAACAGTTTTTCCAACAATTGCTTATCCGCAACACCGTCTAACGTGGTATCTCATGAGTTATTGTGGTGATTCAACTTAGGATTCCACCAATTTTCCAAATATTTAAAACTTTGCCATGCAGATATGTTATTTTAGCATATATCATCCATAAGACATGGCAACTGATCCAATCTGATTGGCCCGATTGACCCGATCTGTGACCCAAAATGGACACGAATATAATGACGTCATCATCACCCGAAACGCGAAATGAATAGAGTAGAACAAAAACCCGACTCGAAACTAGCTTGACTTGAAGTTGATCGATACCCGAATTGATTCGATCCGAGTTAACCCGAACCAATTATGACCCTAAACCGAACTAACCGGATCAGATATGACCTGAATTTAATTAACCTGAGCCCACCCCCTTCAGTATTGTCCCGAATCCACCTGATCCCTACCCGAATTTAATTGACTGAATTAAACTGATTTGCTATTGAGTATTGACTTGATGTAAACTGAATAAACATGTCATGTATTCGGATTGACCCGAACTTTTATTATCCTTTTTTATGCTTTTATGTAAATTATAAAAGCTTCAATTTTTATTTTCTGTAACTAATTCATTCCCGCACAACAAAAATTTCACGATTTTACTTATTTTTGTATTGTTTAGGATACTAATGGTAGTTTTATACTACATGTGTATTTTTAGTTGTACTATATTGACGTTTGATATCATGCAATTTAACTTATTCTTACTCTAATATGCATATATGGTATACTCCATCCGTTTCTTTTTGTTTGCCCATTTAATGTAACTCCAAATGTCAAGGAAGATGATGTCATAGGCATGTGGGTGGGGACAACAATTAAGGAGTCCACTTATTTAATAGTAAATGTGGTGATTAAAGTAGGTGAGAGAATATTGCAATGTATACGTCGGACTAAAAAATTAATAAAGTAGGGGTAGATGGGTAATATAATTTTTTCCATATAGAGAAAGATGAAAAAATATGACAAACAAAAAGAAGCCTTCCACTACTTATCCATAGGCAAGGGCTCGACCAGCAACCGGCTTAACGTCTTTCATTTGATGAATCACGCCTTTTTCAAAGCATTACTTTTCCTAAGTGCAGGTTCGATGACTCATGCCATGTCGGATGAGCAAGATATGTAGAAGATGGGGGGCTCGCCTCCTCGCTCCCCTTTACCTATGCCATTATGCTCATGGGCATCTTATCTCTAATTGGCTTTCCTTTTCTAACTTGATAAGACAAAAAAGAAAGTAGGATAAGTAAAAAGAAACGGAAAGGGAACGTTAAATAACAGTTGATGACAAACAATTGATAACTGAAAAACAAATAAAATAACAATTAGAAATGTATTCCAAAATGATATGATAAATACCAAATGACAATAGAAAATGACTTTAAATATCATCCATGTGCATCAAATACAAAACAAATAGTTTCGATAAAGATAGAGCAACTAATAAATAAAACTACTTAAAGCTATACTCACTCCGTTCCCTTTTGATTTTCCCATTTTCCTTTTTGGGATGTTTCAAAAAGTTTTTTCCACTTTGAATCTTTTTCTTTTTACGAACATTAATTTTTCCATCTTACCTTTTAACAACCAAATATTTACAACACTTTTTTTACTTTTTGTCTTACACATGACCCACTTTAAAATCTTTTATTTTTCAATCACCCACTTTTCTTTCTCTCTCTTACTTTTGTAAAAGTAAAAAGGTACCAAAGTACACTTTATACAATATTAAATTAAAAGATTCTCATCCACCTCAATTTCCATTGGTTTTCTCCCATATTCCAAATGAAACGGATGGAGTATTACATTATTGCATTCTCTGTTCAACGAGCCTGACTTACCAGATCGAAACTCATCAAGAGTTATCATAACTTTTTTAAACTTTTTGTGACTCATCACAACTCATCTTGAGAAGTCTAAGTATGATATAAAATAATTATAGCCTAGTTAATTAAAATTTTCGATTAATTTATTTTAAATTGACGGTATTAATAAATATTGGTATTTTTAGAGATTGCTATAATCATTAATATTATAGATATTAATTAAATAATACTCTTATCCTCTACTTATATAAAATAGAGTAAGGTCAAGCTAAGTCCTTCTTTGTAGTAATTTTCCTAATTCCTATTATACCCTTTTCTTTAGTTATTGTCATACATACCTTCCCTTTCTTATTCATAAATTCCCTTTTACTTACATAAATACTCCCTATTACAAACTTATTGTTCATTTTATCCTTATTCTTACTCTATATAAAAGGAAAATGAAGTTAAAGGAAAGTCAAGTTTTGTAGTATTTTATGATTTCATTTTTCCTTATTTACGTATTACCTCATAACATCATATTTATATTTCTCATGTTTAAGTGCTTGTTTTCCGTTTTGTTAAGGCTTTATCTTGCGCATATTATATTTTGCTTACTTTGGAGAGCACCATGTAATATTGGTTAATGAAAAAAAAGATTAAGAATTTTGTGGAATATAAAGATTATTTAGTAAAGGTAGAAGGAAAAGTTTTATAATATTGAATTGATTTTTATCAATTAATTACAATTAACATAGTTACAGAAGCTCATGCAGCGCTGGCCCCCTAAAACTAGTATATATAAAAATAACAACATCAACAATGATCAACCTAATCAGAAATGACACGATATTAAACCGACATGGTAACTGAAAGATATAAAAGGTAAACTGATCTGATCCAAGGCGACTTAAATTCAATCCAAATCCAAAAACAAAGTTATATATTTGAACCGACCCAATAACCACCCGATGTGAAATAGACCCAAAATCCAAAAATAACCGGATTAATCTGGTATAGACGGTAAAAGACAATCCCGAAACCAATCCAAGTAGCGGCCGAGCTGAACCAGACTCGTAACCTGAAGTGACCTGTTTCGGGTCTGAACCCGCCCGAACCGAATCCGAATGACCCGTTTGCCACGTCTGTCTGCCATATTGCTTGATACTTTCTCTATCATAATAGCCGTTGTAAGATGTGGGTGTGGTAGGTGAATGAAGTTGACATTTAAATCTCATCAAAGTTTGAAAATCAGATCACCAAATGCACAACCGCTGCTGCTCGATCCGGTGTTCTTGTATAATCTATAGGCTATAGCAAAGAATTTCTTCAATCAAATAATGTCATCTTCTACTTCAACCATAAATCGATCATCTCAGGTTATTACCTGCAAGGGTACACTTCTAATCTTCAATTTTTTATGCTGAAATCTTCACTCAGAATGGGCTTCATCTTCTTCAGTTCTGATTTGTTTCTTTGATTTGCAGCTGCTGTGTCATGGGGAGCAGGGGAAGAGTTAGTGATGGAGGAGGTGGAAGTAAGTCCCCCACAACCCATGGAAATTCGGATCAAAGTTGTCTGCACTTCTCTTTGTCGCAGTGACATCACTGCTTGGCAATCGCAGGTGCTTCTCTTTGCCTTTTTTTTTTGTTGATTGGGAGAAATGTGTCTCTCAAACAATTGAATTAATACTTGTTGGAGTTTTTATTAACTATATGAGTAAAACTCTTGCTTCAAAAGAATGTGAAAGGTTAGTAGTTCCACGTAGGAATAGTAAACGGTAAGTAATGGGTTTATTAATATTATTCTTCCTACTACATATTGAGTTGGTTACTTGAGAAGCTTTTGTTTTCACTTCCTTTTAGTGGACTATTTTCACTTTCCCACTATTGTCGTTCTACTTCCCAAAAATAGCCATGATTTGTTTCCACTTCTTCTTCCCAGTCCCTATATATACATGGGTTCTGGTATTATTTTGGGACTGAAAAAAATTCCTCCTACTCTCTTTTACAATCTCTATTACTGGGCAATATTAAGAGCGTTCTCAAACTGTCTCTCTGTACTTCACTGACGAGTCAGTGTCGTGTTAACCCTGGATGTTGGTTTGCCATGAGTCCGTGTGTACGTAGCAGGGCAATTTCAACTTTAGGGCAGTGATCATATCACGCCACGACAATTCTTCAGATAAGTTTAAGTTTATTATTTTACCAGTCATAATTCCTACAATACTAACCTCAGTTCTTTTAGAATAAGTGGGTTTTAGAAATTGACCTTTTTCCCCTTTTTTCAAACATCCAAAATGAGGGTTGCCGGTTTGGTAGATAGCTAGTGTGCAAATATCAGTAAAAAGACGGGCTCGTTGAACCGTGCTAGTATAAAAGTGAATAGAGGTAGTGTATTTGGTTACGACTTACGAGGTAGGTATATATTAAAAAAAAGTACTATAAATTCACCAAAGCAAGTTGATTATTATATAGGAAAATTTGTCAGAAACAACATTTTAAATACACTTTTTTGCGAGAAACAACCTTTTAAATTTTTTTTTGCGAGAAACAACCTTGTATATTTTTTTTTTGCGAGAAACAACCTTGTATAATTTTTATTTTGCGAGAACTATAATAAGGTATTACTTTAGGATATTAGGTAGAATACATCTTCTAAAATGTAGTATATCTGGTCAGAAGATAGTATTACATAATGTTTTCGTTTATTAATTATCAATATCAATGGTTTTGTTTGGTTATTTACTTTTAGAGCTCGTGCAACGCAAATGTGAATTCTACTAGATATAATGAAATCAATACCTCACAAATAATAAAACACTATATTTTGGATTCAAACAAAACTTGCTGATGATTAAATTCTACATCACAACCTAAGCATTATATAATCACACAAGTGCTAAATTAGGAATGCTAAATAAGAAATGTTCTCTAGAAACAATGACGCACATTATTTACTTTCCTACAATTCTCTTGCTCTATGATTAATGCTTCCCCACAAAATAGGGAGAGAATTAATCTCACACTTATTCCTACAATTCTCCAGCTCGTTCATAATGTGAAAACATTCAAATTTTGAACGAACATATTGCGGTATTTGTATCCGGTTGCACCATTTTGATAATGACTGCCTACGTACCCTTCGACCAGGATCAAACCAATTGTAGTTCCATTTTCCATTTAATACCTAACATGGGACAATATTTAGCAATTCCAAACAATGTGGGAATTTATTTCATTTGTGTGCACCTTTAGTAGAGAAAGATTGCCTTCTCTATAACATCTCACACAAAATGATATCTCACATCTATATGCTTGGTGCGAGCATGATGAACTTGGTTTTTAAATGTATTGCACTTTGGCTATCACAACTAAGATTCACACATTCCTGCTTCAACCCCAAATCATCTAGAAGTCCCCACAAGCACATATACTCGACCTCTATCGTATGACTCTCTTTACCCTCAACCTTGTATCCCTCAGGTTGATACATATATACTTCCTCATCCAAATCACCATGTAAGAAGGCCGTCTTCACATCAAGTTGTTCCAACTCAAGATCACCATGGGCAACAAGACTTAAAAGCACTCGAATAGAAGGATGTTTTACTATTGGAAAAAATATCTCATTGTAATCAACACCCTCTTTCTGTGCAAAACCCTTAGCCTAACCTTATATCTTGTACCATCGATCTTGGAAGGATCTTCTTTTCTTTTGTACACCCACTTACAACCAATAGCGTTCTTTCCTATCGGCAATGGGACCACCTCCCATGTCTTGTTCTTATGGAGATATTGAATCTCTTCCCCCATAGCAACCAACTTACTCTCTCTATCTTTGTCTTGGATAGCTTGTTTGAAGGTGACCAACTCATCATCCTTCACCGAGAAAGCATATTCGACCAAGTTTAATTGCCCATAATTCCTTATAGGCTTGTTGTTATAGACCGGAAATGATGGACAATGTAGATGATAATGTAAGGAAGGAAATGGTGATTTTAATGGTGATATAAGAACTAGCAACGAAACTTGGATTGATAGGATGGATATGTTACATAAACCCTAAGAATAGTACAAGCTAAGTACTACACTACAAAAAATTCATTCTCTCATTAATTTTCATGATGACCCCCTCTCTCTCTACTTAGCTCTATTTATAGATAAGTTATCCCTAAAACCTCTAAACCCTAAATTATTATAAACTACCTAAAATACCCTTAGCCTAGTAATATCGATTCATTACACTTGTCTGACCCATGCTTATACACTAGTTTATAATTTCTCTTTAGCCTAGTGGTTGCCAAAGAATCCTGTTGTTGTTGTTGCAATGCACTAGATGAACCTCCTCATGTTCAAGCTCATCCTCCTCCTCATATTGGGTGACAATTGGATGCTCCACATGAACATGACTAGAATCTAGTTGGTCTTTAGATTCTATCTCAACTACTTGGGTATTTGAAAATTGTCCCTACATCACCATCATTTGGCACCATAGCTTTAGACAAAGCTACCATTGATCTTTCATCAAAGGTCACATCCCGACTACTCCAAAGGCGATATCCATTAACACCTTTGGGATATCCCTAGAATATTGCTTTATTGGCTCTTTCATCAACCTTATTTTCCTTAATATGGCAATAAGCCGTGCACCCAAAGACTTTAAGTCTCTTGTATTCTGCACGTTCCCTGACCACACCTTATAGGGCGTGTCACCATCTAAATAATAATGTGGTGATCGATTCACTATATAACAAGCTGTAGCAACCGACCCTGCCCACCATTCTCTGCCTAGACCAAAATTAGAGCGCATACACCTTGCCTTCTCACATAGTGTACGATTCAGCCTTTCTGCGACTCCGTTCTGTTGTGGTGTGTCTCTGATTGTCCAGTCCAGGGTCTCATAATGCCTTCTTGATCATAGAACTCCTTGAAAGCTACCTCAGTGTGTGTATTCTGTACCATTATCAGAACGTATAATTTTTAGCTTTCGACCCGTTCTATTCTCAACCATTGATCTCCAACTTTTGAAAATGTCGAATACCTCATTCTTATGCTTGAGAAAATAAATCCAAGCATATCTACAATAGTCAAATTTCTAAACACTAACCGACTTTAGACTATGAAATAGCCATACTATTCTATATCGATGGTGAAAACGATTGAAACAAATTTCTAAACTATTTAGCAGAATGAAATGATGATAATAACTAGGATGATAAAGCACTAAGACTGAGCATCACCGCTAGCATGAATTGATCAAACATAACTTACACTCCGGTTAATGAATCGAAAGCTTAAGAGAGATGACATTCTTGCAAAGACGAACTACCTTAGGACCACTTTCGTGACTACAAAAGGCCTAACTAATATGCATGCTTCCTATTTTCATGGCCAACATACAAAATTAGATGCATTAAGAATCAATTGTCAATGAAGTTCTCAATCTCGATTCTCACTATTTTCATGTATGAATCTTAACCAAAGACAAGTCTAACTAGATTTAATCCCAACTTTCATTGATGAATTCGGTCGACAAGATAATAAATCGCTACAAAGAATTCCTAATTTCGATTCCAATTCTCATTGACAACAAAAATTAGGGCTAACAATGATGCAATTCGATAATAAAAACAAACTTGCCAAATCCTAATCGTACGATTCAATAACATAGAATTAAAAGGAATAAAACGATCAATCCATGTTAGGACTTAACTCAATCTTAGAATTAGAACTACTCACTAATCATGGCAATAGAAACCGTAAGCAAAATCAAAGACATGATTGAGAAATAAAAAAAGGGATTAGAGAAATCAAACTTGAATTAATGAGTACTTAAATTAAATTGATGAATCTGATGTGTTCAATCTTCAAAACTAAGCAAAAGCAATGTAAACAAGGTAGAAACTAAGAGTTCTTCATCTCAAATGCGAAAGAAAGAGTTTAAAACTGAATAATAAGGGATTAGATTACAATTTACTCCCGAAACATATTTATAGCCTACTAATAAACTAAAGAAAAAGTCCGTAAAAATCGATGCAAACCCAGTCAGCTCAAGTCAAACCCGATCGGGTCCTGAGTCGAGCCATCAAGGTGCTATTAGCCATAACCATGCATGAGATGTATCTCAGTGATGAAATGGGCGTCAAAACATGATGAAATGGGCGTCAAAACATGATAAAATATCAACACAACCTATTTGCTTATAATTCATTGCTTGTATGTAAGTGTGATTACACTTCTTTCACATGATACACATGATACGGAGGAAAAAAGAGAGAAAAAGAAAAAAAAACATATTTAAGTGTGTTTACTTTGCATAATTGACCATTGATGCATAAAAGTTGTCATCTACGAGATGATCTTTACCCCATTGACTAATTGTTGATTAAGAGTTATCCATTTTCCTTGCCTTATGCCCTTAGGTCTAAATGTGATTCACCACATATACATTCTAGAGTAATTAGCTTCTTATTATGTTTTGTTAAAAGCCACATAGGATGCACTTAAAGAGAGATATCCCTGGGTTCACACTATAGGAACAAGAATACATTTACTCACCTTCTCGTTTGTTATACAGAACTTGTGAGATAAGATGCATGCTGACATCCTCTTAAAGAAACTATGTCACTTTCATACGGTCAAAGCCACTAGTTACCATGACGCTCATATTTCATACGAACGAGAATTTACAATCCCTTAGTTAGCTATTTTGGAAGAAATTGGACTATTTTCACCCTATACATTTAGCTTATCACTTAAAATTAATTTTCACTTCTTTTTCATATTCTTTAATCTAGTGGAAAAGCACCACCAGGTTCGTGATTCTGGCATTCTCTATAGACCGAAGAGAAAATTTTACCGCGCCGCACTTAGGCCTGCTTTGTGATATGACACCAGGTGTTGGGCGGTGAAACAATGCCACGTTCATAAGATAAATGTGGTGGAGATGTGTATGTTACGGTGGATGTGTGGCCACACAAGGAAGGACCAATTAAGAAATGAGGTGATTCAGGAAAAGGTTAGAGGTGCATCTATCGAAGAAAAGATGAGGGAAAATCGCTTATGATGGTTTGGTCATGTGCAAAAGACACCAAGTGATGCGCCGGTGAGAGGACTTGAAGAGTGGAGGAGAAATCAAATTGTCAGGGTCATGGGAAGACCTAAGATGACTTGAAGGTAATTGAAAGTGATATGAGTTTACTTTGTATCGATGAGAGTATGAAGTTGGATAGAAGTGCGTGGAGGCCTGGAGGGACAACATTCACGTGGAGGAAGGGGTGTGATTACCTTATTTATGTGTTTATCTTTACTGTGTTTGTCTTTGTGTTTAAAACTTTTTAAAAATTTAAGGCTTTATTAAAACTTTTTGTCACAACTGTCAATGCTATCTCCTTTATTAACGGTTTCATATGACGATTCATGTTAGCCGACCCCAAATCATTTTGAGAATGAGGCTTAGTAGTAGTTGTTGGTGTATTCATCTTCTTTAATCTCCCTTAGCCTTGTCAGTTCATTAGCTTCCATTACCATAGCCATTGGACTTTCTCTAAAACTGTATATAAATTCATTACTATACCATTATTACCCGTTACACCAAAAGGTGTTTTCTAAGGCGGTTTTGGTGTTTGTTCAGTGATCTTGTGTGCATAATTGTTTTCATGTTCTTCCACCGTTACACTACTTGTCGACGATAATTTAGAAAAGAAGAAAGGAAGTCATTACAGATGAAAGCAACGTATATTGAATATTTTTTCTCGAGATCAACTCTCTCCCGTTCTCTCTTCCTTTAAATGATCTAGTACTGGATTATATTTTTGACATGGAAGTAAATATCTACGCTCTCAGTTACCTCAAATCTATTCGTCTGCCTTACCAAGATATGAAGCTACATAGATTTCAAGAAAAAGAAAATTTTCTAGATATCGAAAGACAGGCATGCTAATATTGCTTTTCAGACTCTTTTAGACGTTGATGTAGTTGAGGGTAGACTAACTAGGTAGTGTAGATGGAGGAGTAGGAATAACATATTTCTCATTGTAACAATAGTCTATGCCGGCTTTGCTGTTTTTATGTTATTTCTCATGTACACTGTGCTAATTCATTTTGAACTAAAATATTTTTTATTTGAAAGGGAAATGTATACTTCTTCTGCAAGATAGTGAAAAGATTGCTTGAATTGATGGTAGATATCTATTTCTGCAGGCAACTCCTTCAATCTTTCCTCGGATCTTTGGCCATGAAGCATCAGGGTAGGAATTTATAGTTTTTTGTTTCTTCTGCATCAACTTAAAAAATAGATAAGCACCCAAGTATGCAGGCTTAATGCTTCTTGGGATTGCTGCAAAATGATAAATGATAATAGCTAAGTTGTGAAGAACACAAGGTCTATGTAGCTCTCTTGAGAGTTTCTATGATATGTACTTTCTAATACAGCTTGCCGAGCTATAACAATGATTTAATAGTTTGTAGTTGCTATGATTCGCACTGATTCTAACAAGAACCAAGAGTGAGGGATATTTAAACAAGCAAGTAGCTCGATTATACATTTCCAGCTTGACCTTGGTCCTCCTTTACCCGTAAAATGGCGAAGTTGAAGAAAAGGTTTTATACTGAAATTTAAAAGGTGGTCTCACTAACCTTAATCATGTAACCAAAATTGTGGTACATAGCTAGTTGGTGAACATGAGAGTTAGGGGATCTAAGGGGCTAGTTTGTTGAGGATATAGCATTTGAAGGAGCTGAAAGGCAAAAAGTAGCTACACATAATATGGAAGAACTGTAAGTTTTTAGAATTTTTTGGTAAAGAAGAGTGGTTTACTCATAAAAAGGGGGTAAGGGATTGTTGTTGTCAGGAGATAAATTGACCGAGTAACATGGGTAGAAGTTGTCTGACATATACTTAGTAAGGTCAATCACCTTACATGGGAAGATTATCTAAGGTTCATAGTTCATTTATTATCTAGGATCCACTTCTACCAACGTGCTTTAATTGTACAAAAGAGTGCCACTGTCACCATGCACTATTGTATGACAAAGAATGTTGGGCCATGAAACAATGGCGCGTTCATAAGACGAATATGTGGGAGATGTGTATGCTATATTGGATAATTAGGAAGAAAGTAGGGATTACACCTACAACAACAACAACAACTAAGCCTTATTCCCAAAGTGATTTGGGGTCGGCTAACATGAATCGTCAACTGAAAACCGTTGCCAAAGGAGATGGCATCGACAAGAGTGATAAAAAGTTTTTAAAAGGGTTTAAGTTTTAAGAGTGATAAAAATTAGGGATTACACCTAATGACAAATAAAATGAGTGAGAACCGCTTAAGGTGGTTTCAACATGTAAGACGAAGACCAAGTATAACACCAATTGGGAGGCTTGAAAATTAGCGAAGCAATGAGATTTTGAGGGGTAGGGGAAGGCCTAAGAAGGTGATTAAGAGTAATATTAGTCTACTTGGGATTAAAGAAAATATGGGAAAAGTGGGAGGGGATGATTTATGAGACAAACTGACTTGACTTTATGTTTTATTCCTTTTACTTTTCTCCTCGTGATTTGCACTAATTTTTTCCATTAGACATATGGTAGTTATTCTCTTTTTTAAGAATTTTTGAAAACCTTTTCCTTCGTTTTACAGTTTTTCTTCACAGTTTTATTTTCTCTTTACATCCTTCTTTGCCCTCTTTTTAAGACACTATCAAATTAATATTTTTGTATCCTCATATTTTGCTTTTTATATTTTCTTATTCCTTAGGTTTTTTCTTGTCTTACTTTCGGGATATTCGCTCTCATATCTCTCTTTTACCTATTCCTTTACTTTTCTTGTTTCACTTGTCATTGTGTCAATGATATGAGATATCTTCTAAAGGTGCATGTTATATGACTCTCATGGTTCGAAAATACGGTTTCGGTTTTGTAAACGGGAACGGTCGCGGTGTCGGGGGTAACGGAAAGAATACATTGGCCGCGACATCCGCGTGTCGCAGGAGGAATTTAGTTTTCGAGTTTTTTCTTTTTTGCTCTTTTTGCTTCAATTACTCTTAGATCTTAGTGGAGTTATATAGGGTTTAGTGGTGCGATGGTGCTTGTTCTTCTCTTTCTTTTCTCGTCTTTGAGTCATTATTGGAGGTAGGCTAGTGCTACTGTAGAAGTAAAGATAAAGAATCTTTGAAAAAGTATGCAAAAAACTTGCAAAGTAACGTTTTACGGTTGATAAAACGGGCAAACCCTTGTTGTCACGGGTGATACGTTCGAAACGAGCAAAATATCGGGCTTTTTAAATCCACCTGGTTAAACCATTGAGTTTGGTTCGCCAAAGTTGAAAACCATTGCAACTCTGGTAAACCGTTCCGATACGACCGTATTTTTGCACCATGATGACTCTAAATCGTTTTGAGGGTAAGGCTTTCTTGTTGTTGTTGTTTATTGTTATGAATGGATACTAGGATCAGGTATTTTTCGTAGTTTATAATAATTTAGGAAACAAGGAACTTAGTAAAAGTTTTAGGGTAAACTAATCTATAAATAGAGCTAAGTAGGGAGAAAGTAGCCATGATGAGAATTAATGAGAGAATGAATCTTTTGTAGTGTAGTACTTATCTTGTATTATTCTCAGGACTTATGTAATATTTCCATCCTATCAATCCAAGTCCCAAATCTAGTTCTTATATTACCATTAAAATTACTAATTCTTTCCTTACATTATCATCTACCTTATCCATCATTTTCGGTCTATAACAACTTGGTATCAGAGCGGTACGGTCTGTGGTGGCCGGAAAACGTGGCTGATTTTCTATTTCATTTATTTTAAAAGAAAGTGTCTGCAATGGAGTTTGCTAGACGAAGTGCTGCTCATGAGATGCAAACATGGATCCATGAGGATTTTGCCTACATTATGGGCAAGAGAGAGAGAAATTTCAGATCTCGAAGAAGAACTGAATGTCCGGTGAGAGCTTCAAATCCATGAAAGATTGGGTTTCGGAAATGGAGGACATCTTTCATTACTTTTACTTAGACGAAAAGACAAAACCGAAGGTTGCCATACTATCGCTTGACGACGGCGCGTAATGGTGATTCGAATGGGAACACCGGCGACGGTCGTTCTATGAATGGCACGAATTGAAGGAGCAAATGATGCAACGATTTAGTTCGTCATTAGCGCCTTCATGGAAGCCTAAGATGGAGAAAGAAAATGAAGCGGTGAAAACAAAAACCTACAGAGGTTGTTTTCACGAGGGTGGTGCTGTAGAAAGTGGGATTGACGGTGGCGGGAGAATATTTGGGGATAGCAGAGTGAATCTCGCGAAGGGCGATTCTGACGTGAGTGGATCTGGTGAAGGTTGCTTAAGAGGAGCTGTTGTTGGCGAAAATTGCGGCTGCAACGCCAGCTTCGAAGGCTTGAACTTGGAGATGAGATGTTCAATAGTGTGGGGAAGAAGATTTGTGGCTTCTGGCTTAGAGGGGAAGCAAAATGAAGAAGACACTAGTAGGTAATCAAGTAAATGCAGTTGGGGTGACATCACTACTGAGGTCAGTCAATACGTGTCATGTGATTCCAAATTCCTCCTGAGCTCCAACAAATCAGATGATGATTTATTAACAAGGGTAAGGCCTGAATATGGCCCATATTATACAAGGCTCAATTCCGTACACATTTCCAATACCAATCCTTCCAGCGGGAGTCCTACCCCAATTTATTTCATATGACCAAACCCAATGCTTCCAAACTCTTGTCTGACTTCACTCACTCAATACCCAATTACCCAACCCAATTTCTCCAACCCACACTTCCTGCTCAGTCCACAGAGCACAACAACTTGCTCCTACTCCCAAAAACATATTGCACTCACAACTTCTCTATCCTCCCACACCGCAGCATATCAACGCACCTCCACTCGATAGCAGCTTCCTTTCACTCCCAAGATCAATTCAGTTTAACTTTACTTCTAAAGGATGTTTGAGGCATCATTAATGAGGAGTTGGAACGACAATGGAAGCAAGCATCAACTTTAGCAACATCACTTTTCATTGCTCATGAGGTCCGGAATTCAATGTCAATTACTTCCCACCTTGAGGACAAGGTGGAAGTTTAGGGGCCGGTAGTGTAATGAATGATTATTACTAGGATGACGGTACTTTTCATAGTTTATAATAATTTAGGAAACAAGGAATTTAGTAGAAGATTTAGGGTAAACTTATCTATAAATAGAGCTAAGTAGGGAGAAAGTAGCCATGAGCAGAATTAATGAGAGAATGAATCTTTTGTAGTGTAGTACTTAGCTTGCATCATTCTTAGGGTTTATGTAATATTTCCATCCTATCAATCCAAGTTCCATTTCTAGTTTTTATATCACCATTAAAATCACTAATTCTTTCCTTACAATATCATCTACCTTGTCCATCATTTCCGGTCTATAACATCTATCAGCTTGCAAAAAAAACCAGGGGGCTTGTTTCTTAGTTACTTGTCTACTTTTGATTGGATTGTATGCAGCTCGTGCTTTGTGTGATCTTCCAGCCATGCATTTGTTTCTTAGTTACTTATCTACTTCTGATAGGAATGTATGCAGCTCGTGCTTCGTGTGATCTTTCCAGCCATGCTTTTGTTTCTTAGTTACTTATCTACTTTTGATAGGATTGTATGTGGCTCGTGCTTCGTGTGATCTTTCCACCCTTGCATTTAGTTTTAGCTAGCTTTTGTTTGGTTTATGCTGGGTTCAAACCTCAAGCTTGTTCTTCTAAGATGTGCTTGTTCCCTGGAAAAGGCACGAGAAAGGGTATGTTTCATGAGGTGTGGAAAATTGTACTGTTGCAATCTGGTGGTGGACTGGCAAAGGCATTGCTATAGCTCGTCAAGGTTTTTATATAGTGAGAGCCAAAGCCTAGCTTGCAAGTGCTGCTTGACTTTAAAGAAGTACTTGATTTTGTGTACATAAATATCCACTTACTGGTGACAATTTGTAAACTGGATTGGTCTGGCATAGTCAGAAATCACTTTCACTTTGATGTCCTTTTTGTGGCATGACCTGACTGCAATGTACAGTTACTGAATATAGAAAGTAATAGCAGATTACCAATGGTGTTTTGGCAATTACTGAGTATCAGGAAGGACGTACTCGAACTGTCTAGTTCATGCAGCTCAGACTTTCCAAATATTCATTTTTTCACTGTCGTAGGTAGCCATTTGTATTAAATCCATTAGTCTATCTAATATTTAAACTTGGGGAAAAAGAAGCTCATATCACTTGCATCTCCCAGTTACTAGCCTGACATTGAACCCGAAGTTTCTGATCCAGGAAGCCATCCAACTTGCTGATCTTGTTTTAGAGACATTACTATCTCAGAATGTTTGAAATATCGCGCTCTGTAACATGAATATGACTATGATTGAATTTCCTTGCACACCCCCAATTAGATTGAATGGTGGACAGAGGATGAAAAGGAAACAAGTATTATGCAGGGTGTGTGTTTTTTTTAAAATATACTCCGTATGATGAATCCTTAATTTTGAGGGGGAAATGTGGTATTGCTTCCTGGATTGGATGGAATATTGTCAATAGCATATATCTTATTAAGAATCTCGAGTTACTGAATGATTAATTAATGTCTATAAATGTATCCTTTTTTCTTTTCTACTGAGTGTATGATTGTATCGGAGAAACATATTGGCAGGCTGTTTTTCTCTTTGTTAGAGGCGGCATTTAGATAACTGAAGGCCTAACTGTGCAGAATTGTTGAGAGTGTGGGGCAAGGGGTGACGGAATTCCAAGAAGGTGATCACGTGCTTACACTATTTACAGGAGAGTGTTTGACATGCAGACATTGCTTATCTAGTAAAAGCAATTTGTGTCAGATTCTTGGTCTGGAAAGGAAAGGTGTCATGCATAGTGACCAGAAGACACGTTTTTCAATCAAAGGCAAGCCTGTCTATCATTACTGTGCAGTCTCAAGTTTCAGTGAGTACACTGTTGTTCACTCTGGTTGTGCTGTTAAAGTGAGAACTGATGCTCCTTTGGACAAACTTTGTCTTTTCAGTTGTGGAGTTGCTGCAGGTAAATCACTAGTGGAGTCGCCTTTGTATCATTTGTTGTGTCTTTTTTGCTGGTCTTCTTCATGTGGTATTTTGAAATTTTTGCTGTCTTAAAAAAATTCTCACACGACCTCAAAGTCTCAAATGGAAGGCCCAATCAACTTCACACTTTCTCGTTCTTGGATTTCACTCTACCCACCCCTCATAATTTTCATACTTCCCTTTTTCGGAAGTCTCAAATGAACTTCACACTTTCTCGTACTTGGATTTCACTCTACCCACTATAAATAATTTGATCTTTATATATTTAACATAAAATCTTCTTCTCCGTGCCAACTCTAGATGCGCAAGATTATTGGGTTAACAGGAGTATTACGTATAACCCTTGAACACATTTTTGGTAACTGGATCATTTTGATTCAGACTTATGACAACTAAATGAAAGAAGATGGTTTTATATCTTTGAATCTGTTATTTTGGCGAGGATATCTGAAGGAGTTGATTTATTGTCTGGATTATTATTTTCTTCCCATTTTCACTGGACTCTTTTCCTCTTCTTTCTTCTGTTTCCTTGTCATTTTAATGAGGTAATGTAGGATTATAGGTACTATAAGCGGAATTTCATGAATCTAATTCATAAGCACCTAAAACAGGATCTCATGCACAAATAATTAAGGATCATATAATAATTAATTACCAACCTCTTGATGCGTGATTTCAACTGGTATGGCGGGATTGAATACTTCAAAGTATAGCCAACGATCTTGGAGAAAGAATCCCAAACGTGATTCCTCTACTTAGTCCACCAATTTGGATCAACACTCCACCAATGCTAGTTGGAAGGAAGAAATAAAGCGTTCTTCTTTTATGGAGTGATGTCAGTTAAAAGAGAGAAAGAGCAGGAGAAAATAATGAGAGATGCTTTATCTTATTTTCTGACTGTATGACCTTTATATAGGAATAATTAGGTCAAATAATCTCCTCTCATCTCCCTCTTGGGCCGACTACCCTATAGCCTTTATGGGCTATGGGTTTCTCTTTTGTTGATCCAAATATTATGTATGACCTTGTACGATCCATTTAAGTGGACTTCGGGTTTATTATTTATTAACCCAAAGGTCTATAGCGTTCTCTAGCAAGACGTAAAGACGACCCAATTAAATGAATTATTATCTCTATAATACGATCCATATTATATTTAGTAATTGCATTAGAGTCGAGGACACAATTCCTTCAGGTAATACAAGGGACCTTTTCATATTTTCCGTCACATCATTTTATCATTTGGTTGAGTTGATCCTGATTTGCATGCTAGTATCTGCCTGAAAGGAAATGAAAATAGGGGACAGTAAACTTGAACTGCATTGTCGAGCAAGATATTCAGTTTTTCATGCTTAATAAATAAGTCGTAATTCTTCAGTTAAGATTTTCTGTAGTGCACACGAGCTTTTCTCATTATAGTATGTGAATGCTTGAGTATTTTAGGTCTAGGTGCTGCCTGGAAGGTGGCTGACATATCAAAACAGTCAACAGTCGTGATCTTTGGCCTAGGAACTGTTGGTCTCTCTGTAAGTGCTGCAACTTTGTTTATATGTACTTCCTACACTCCATATTAATTGCAACATGGGGGAGAGGGGAGGGACAAGTTTTGAAGGTGTGTATGTGATAAGGAAAGAGAAAGAGAGAGGAACCCCTGTGATGAGGAGCGGTAGAGAGTACACCTTCACAAATAAAGTAATGTTGCAACTAAATTGAAACAAAAAGGGAAATGTTGCAACCAAAATAAATGGAGGAAGCCTTATGTGTCAAAAGGACTGTGATTAGGGCTGTTGCCTTTCTAACTCCTTTTTTTCATCAGGTAGCTTTAGGTGCCAAACTGAGAGGAGCTTCCCACATAATTGGTGTCGACACAAACTCTGACAAATTTGAGAAAGGTGCCAAAAAGTTGCGACACGCTCAGTTCTTCATTTTACTTGTCAATTAAGATCAGAAATGTTGACTGCTATCCGTGGTTCTTATGCAGCAAGATTCTTTGGAATAACAGATCTTGTCAACCCAACAGACCATGAAGAACCAATACATCAGGTATTCGATTTTTAGTGCTACGATCATTGATATTGAGTTTTAGGAACTACGTGGCCTTTTTAGTCACTGTTAGTCTGTTACTATAGAAAGTACGAAATTCTGGTTGTGAAGAACTGCCCCCTTGCTTGGGCCTGTTTGTGGTGTGGAATTGCATCTTTTAGGCTCCGTTTGTTTTGGTGGAAAACCATTTTCTTGGAAAATGATTTTCCTCCATCTTTTATTTTCCTTTGTTTGTTTTGGTAAGGGGTGGAAAACAATTTTCCTACAGGTGGAAAATGGAGGAAAACCAATTTCATTTTGTAAACAAGGTATGCCACATTTTCCTCTCCACTCCTTACTCCTCTTGATCCTCTCCTTCTCATTTTTCCTTCTCTTTTGCTTCATTTACCTTATCTCCCTAAGTTTTCCTCTATTCAAACAAACAAAGGAAAACTGTTTCTAAAATCATATTTTCCATTGAATATTATTTTCCTTGAAAAGTGATTTTCCTTGAAAATTGTTTTCCATTAAAACAAACGGACCCTTAATGAATCTTGTTGCGGTCCCTAATTTCAATGTTCTGGTACTGACTGGCTTACCTGCATAAGCTCATAAAATATCGTGTATTATGTTCATACGCAGGTCATCAAGCGTATGACCAGTGGAGGAGCTGATTATGCATTTGAGTGTGTGGGTGATACTGGAACCGTAACTAATGCTTTGCTCTCATGCTGTGATGTAAATCCCTCATTTCTTCTTAATGAGCTGTTAAGGAGATCATATTGATTTACATCTAAAACTGTTTGTTTTGTGGTTCTTGCAGGGATGGGGTTTGACTGTTACTCTTGGTGTACCAAAGGTGGAGCCTGAAGTGAGAGCGCATTATGGATTATTTCTTTCTGGACGAACATTGAAAGGATCACTAATTGGAGGGTGGAAGCCCAAGTCAGATATTCCTAAATTGGTGGACATGTACATCAGAAAGGTGACAACAACATCTTTTCCAGAACTCTTGTTATCTGTCTACATTGGCTTGTTATCATGACCTAGCTAGCATTTTCCTGTGGAATTCACCAGCTGCATCCCACAGTAGTTGTTTGACCTAAACTCAGTAAAGATTCCATCTCCATGCCAAAGAGAAGGGTTCTATAACAGGATGAATGAAACAAAACAGAGAGAAGAAAGAGAAACCACAGATATCGATGGCTAACATACTAATATACCAAATAAAACAAACGGATTGCTTCTGTAGCTACTGAAAGTGTAACTCTAGTATGCTGAGGAAAAAAATGCTGAAGCCAGGCCATACGAAGGCTTGTAAACAGTAAAGGGCTGTTTGTTTCACTAAAGAGAACGGGGAGACGGGGAGTAATATAGGTAGGCAAAACAAAGGGAAGGTATAAGATAGGGAAATAAAAGAGAAGGAATTACGACAATTAAAACAAAGGAAACTAAAGTTTTGTTTGGATAGCAAAGGAGGAGAAAGAAAGGGGAGGGTGAGAGGGGGAAGGGGAGGGAAGAGAAAGGGAGGGGAAAAGTGTGGTCCATCTTCCCTCCGAATCATTTCAATTTTGCAGGGATTATGCTTATTAAGAATGAGAGAAAATAGAACCCTCCCTCCACCAACCATTTATCTAAACAAGTGAAATTGTTCTTCTCCCTTTCTCTTCTCCATTTTGTCCTATCTAAACAATGTGTAAAGAAAGAGACTTTCTTCCGGTTCAAGCAAGGAATGAAAATCCAATCCTAGAATTTTTATTTTTCATAATTGAACCATGGTCCCTTGTCCTATCCACGCCAACATTCCTCCTACCTCCATCATGGGAAACAAAACTCGGTTATTACATTACGTATAACGGATTTTAAACTTGTTACGCGAAATGTCGTTACGTAATGCTGCGATGAAATTCACGTCCATCTCGCCGCGTTGTACGTTTCGTGAGTCTAACTCGTCGCATTAGAGCGTTATTTTACCCATTATATCCGTTACTTTATCTGAATTAGCCAAAAGAAGAGAAGGGGAACATACACATAGTAGCACAAAAACAATAGGCACACCAACGGAAGGAGGAAAACTTGTTGTAAGCTTTGAAGTTGGATAATATATATGAGTATCATTTTATATTATGATGGGATATGGATCTCATGTGTTAAGTAATTTTTTATTCATCATATTTATAACTCAAACATATATTAACTTTGGTTAATCTAACTTATAAGACTTTAAAAATGCAATGTCAAAAAATTCACATTGTGTTAACCGCGATTTGTTTCTATTCGACCATTATAGGCCGCTTTCGTATTGTCACAACTGTTACCATAAACATGATCACATATGTGATTTTCTTCCTTGATCCCCGTTGTCAGACCTCCCTCTTCTTCACAAGCAATCTTTCGTCTTTCACCATCCTTCGTCTTCCACCAATATAACCACCACTATCACCTCTTTCCTTTGCTTTTGTTTATCAAATGTTGGACAAATAATATGTTGAAACAAAAAGAAAATTAAAGAACAAAGAGAAGAAAATATATTCTCTTTGTAGACCTCAAACTTTAACTTATTGTGTCATGGTATCACTATCTTAGAAGCAAAATTTGCTACAATCGCTGGAGATATCCCGCCCCTAAGGTTTCCATCAAGTAAATTTTGCAATATCTATGGTTCATGTCTAAAGGGTTTGACATAATCTTCCAAAAGATTACAATGCACAAAGGGGGCTATATTTCATTAATGCTATAGTCCAAAATCTTTTTATGTGCCCTAAAGACATCAAACAGTTATGATTTCCAGTTTTTTGGTTTTATGTATTTGAAACTCATATGATATATGTCCTCTAATAAATCAAAAATCAGTGAAACTTATTGGAAACATGATGATTTTGAAAACCAACAACTAAAAGTGAAAACCTCTTTTGTGGTTTCCTGTTTTATGTTCTTAGTTTCAAAAGAACTGAAAACTAAAAAAACGATAACGAACGGCCCCTAACGGGTTTGTTCTTGATCACGAGAAATGTGAAAGAGGAAGTACCTTGAAAAGTGTACTAAAAGTTTGTAGGGAAAGTCATCAATTCCCCACCTTTGAGTCTTTGTAATGAGTTCTCGATTTTTCAATTCTTCCACATTGAGAGCCAAGAACGACTTCTTAAAAGCTGGAGGTGGAGCTAAGCAACACAACTATGGGCTTGATGAGTTAAAAAGTAATACCACAAGCGCATAGGTGTTTAGCAAATACGAGGGATCCCACAAGGAGAGAATTTCTATATAATAGTGTTCAATAATTCAACAATTTCAAAGCGAAAAGATATTTAGATTAACTAAACTAGACTAACGAATGATGAAGTAAATAGAAAAATATTAATTAATAAAGGTTTACGCCATTAGTTCGGTCTACCATGCTTATACTCAATGGAATAAAATAACTCATTAATACTTGGGTTTAGGGTCGCACGATAGGAAAGGGTTTAAACTTACGACGCTAGCTTGAACCTCTCAAAGTATGATCTTCAGATTCTAACAGTTTTTAGCAAGATTATTACATGAACTAGCAATAATAACAAATCAACATAAATTTGTTTAATAAAAACCCAATTATTGAAGAAATTTATATTAACAACGTCAGGGTATAACATAGCTTCCCTTACTTAGTCCGACAATTAAAATGCTCCCTTGTGGCAATGAAGAACAAGTTCATACTCAAAGAAAGGTAATTCATTAGTAACAATAATAAAAATTCAGACTTTGATTCTAACAATAACATGAATCAAAAACTAAGAACAAATCACACTATAATCGCTCTAATCACAACCTAGACATTATAGAAATTCAAAGAGTAATCATGGTATAAACATGGCTTCCATCACCAAAACCCTAGAATAAAAGTCTGCTCGCTCATGACTACAAAGACAACAATGGATTCTATGCATAGATCATTCCTGGCAACAATAAAATAAGCAATTGAAATTAATCTAAGCAACAACGAAATAGAACAAAGTAAAGAATTACCACAATTGAGTCTGAATAAGAAAACTTTATTGAAAGCAATTAACGAATCCAATCTTCAATCACAAGAGAGAAATAAATTCTAAGAACTAGTGCTAGTAACTAACAATGGAAAATAAGATGTCTCTAAGTATACCCCCTTCGTCCCAAAATTTTTGCTACATATTGACCTTGAGCACTATTTACTTTGTCACTTTGACTATCTTTGAGTTTATATACGTAACGGAAAAAATACTCATGTGAGATCTAGTTTGATTCTTCTCAATGTGTACTTTCCAAATATAAATTTTTTGTAATTTTTTCCTACACCAAATTCGAGATATTAGTTTATAAATCACATCTCAGAAAGTATGAAAAATTGAATGTAGCAAATAAATTGGGACAGAGAGAGTATTAATTTTACTATTTATACTAGAGTATAAAAAGGATAGAAAAGAAGCTTAAAAACTATCGCAAAAACGGGCGTCCTTAAGGCTTCTAAGTCGTTGCCTGATCAAGCCTACTCGTTCCCCAAGGCCAAATTCGCATGGTGCCATCAACCAACCTTTTGAATTTGAAATGTTGGATGTTATCTTTTTGCATGCCTGCTCGTTGAGAGTGAGCCAATTCGCCAGATAAGGCGGGTCTTCTTTCTCTTCGTAAGGGTATATTCTGCTCGGTTTCACAAGCAACAACAATAACTAATATGACCCGCCCCATCGGGCGGGGCCTTCTTCTCTTGGCTTTTCAAGCCAAGTCTTCGTATCCAAACATTCCCAAAGCCTTTTGGACATGGCCTTAGGAATCCAATGTAGTTGCCTCAAAACAGTAGAAAGTAGGGAGATAATCTCTAAAACATGTAATTCCACATAAAACAACCAAACCATAACTAGATAGAGAAGTTAGCACAAAATAGCTCCTAAGAGCACAACTTGATGCACATTTTAGCCTAGATGTAGGGGGAAAACTCTATAAAATAACATGATATCAAATTCCACAAAGCTAAACCTTTGCTTTTCCCTAAGCAAAGCACGCCATGAACATGGAATCAATTGCCCTCGGATAGAGAAATCACAGCTCAAAAAATAATTTCAAGACTAAGAACCATTCAAGCAGACAAAATTCAAGTTCAACTGTTCAGATCATTCTAACCAGCGATCATTCAAGCAAACTGTCAAACTCAACTAACCCACATGACATACGTACATATCCTGAGAGGGTGCTCACTAATCCATCACTCCTCGCAATTTTGTGGCAAGCAAAGAATCATCCCGACCCATAAATGTCCCTTCCCAGTCACACTCTCATGTATTTAAGAAGGTATATGTCACTCATCCTAATCAGGTTGACTCAATTAACAAACATACTCTTTAACCTTGGTAGCTTGAATCCACATCAATCCAATACACAATATAAACACAAGCTCAAGAGGACATTTTCAGGGTTATAATGGGGCTTCGATAAGGGTAGGAAGCATGTTTAGGAAATATGGTCGATAAGGCAAGAGTAGGGGAGCAAATATCACTAAGAACAAGGCCAAGTGAGGCCTATACATCTCCCACAATAACTAAACACATCCGGAAACAACACTCCAACTTCACAAATCAACAAATTATCCCATATTTAAAGCAAGGTAAACAATTTTTCCTCTGTAGAGCAATGTGAATAAAAGGACTTTGAACTTTTTCAAATTTTTCAATTTTTCATAATTTTTCTTTGCATCTTTGAACCAACATTCACATTTCTTTATTTCGTTGCCTTTTCTTTTCATATCTCAAAACCTTGAACTCATGCAATGTACAACTACCCTCGAACCAAGTATATAACCCACAAAACCATCTCAGAAACCAATAATATCATAGTAAAAGGCTATGGGCATGTAATGCTGTTCGGTATCAGAATAAATAGTTATTAGGCTCAAGGAGGCTAAGGAGGATAAAAGTATAACATAAGTCACTCTGAGGCTCAAGAATTTAGACAAAGAACGCCTCTATCACAACAAGTATCATAAGTCATTGAAATTCTAAGTATGTTGTCAAGATCAATTAACTAATGAGGAACCAACACACACAAGAAGCAAACTGGAAATGTATATGCATCCAATACGCAAAGATAAGCCTCACAGTCTAACCATTTCAGGCATGCAGTCAATGTAGTGTAGCATTCTCTCATCGGTTGTTTATATTTTTTTGAATTTATTTTAATACCCCACCTTTAGCCTCTTCATCCCCACCTCAGTGCCACTAAACCCTCTTCCTATCTCACCCCAATGTGAACCAAACCACCGCCCCCACCCAGCCCCAACCACCACCTTCCCCTTATAGTCTCCACTGCAACTTAGCCCCAATCCAAAAGAAAGACCAGCCCCATCAACCCACTCCCAAACACTAAAACAACTTAACCCCACCTACCCTCATCCTCCCTAACCTCACTGCCATGCAAACCACCGCCAGCTCCCAAGCTCCCAACCTCAGCCACCACCCCCCCTATTCCCCTCCTTGCAACCTTGCTCTAACCAAAAAAAACCGAGCCATATCAACCCATCCCCAACCACCTAAAAAACCAAAGCCCACCCGACAACTTCCTACCCCCTCGCCAGCTTTCCTTCCCTAAAACCCAACCCACCTCAGCTACTCCTTACCCCCTTCAACATAGCTCCAACCATCGGAAAAAATCACCCCACCCAGCCACCCTCTACACCTTGCAATTTGACGATCGTAAAAATCGGACCCAGCCCAAGAATCATTATAACAGGAGAGAAGAAGAAGGACGGTGAGATGGGGGGAAGAGGAAAGGGAAGGGGGTGGGGGAGTTAAAGGAGGTAGTTTCAAGGTGGGGGAGGAAAGGAAGGGGAGGGCCGGAGGTTATGGCAAGGGGTGGGGTTGTGCAGGGAGTGGTTGAAGGAGTAATGGGTTGTATTGGTGGTGGGAGTAATAATCAAAAAGGAAAGAAAAGAAAGCGTAAAAAATTACCCGGTTAACCGGTTTCAAGTCACATGGGTGCATTTGTGGCGGACCTCTCTGATAGTTGGTATTATACAAAAATAACTTATAGTGGGGATCATTCCTGAAGGAACGGCCATAGTTTCGATTATTGTGGTCAATTTTTTCTATAATAAATTAATAGTGGGATCTTTTTAAAGAAAGAAGTATAACAAGTATTGTAACAAGTAATCTGGGAAAGAGGGAGTACTTTAGAGAGAATCAGGGAAAAATTAGCTGAACTACTAATTAAACTAATGAAGGCAAGATTAAAATAGGGATTTATCAATGAATTAAAATTTAGTCTAGGGTAACAACAAATATGTCTCGCCCGATCGAGCGGATCCTGCTCGATGTTAGCAGGCGGGGCCTTCTTTCTTCTCGAAAAGCCAAGTCTTCGAATCCAAACATTCCCAAGGCTTATGAGGCGTGGCCTCGTGCCATCATAACTCAGCAACGGTGCCTTTGAACTCCTATCCAATGTAGTTGGAAGTAGGGAGCTAATCCCTAAAACACGTAATTCCACGAAAAACAAACAAACCACAAGTCCACAACTAGATAGGGAAGTTAGCACAAAATACCTGCTAAGAGCACAAGTTGACGAACATTTTATAGCTCAAATAGATCAAAGTAGGTTATTGTCCTGCCCACTGAAAATTATATATTAAAAAACCACAACAGTGGTTGTGTCGTGCCAACGAGTTCATTACATATGAATTCCGTTTTTCACGTTTCTTATCAATGAATAGTCCATGAAGAGGGGGGAAACTCTATATAATAATATGATATCAAGCTTCCAAATCCGTGTTCAAGAAATAGCAATGGTTACCTTATCTCACATTACAAGATAATTAGGAGGTAAAGCAGCTAGCCCTTATGCATCTTCACCTTTGAGTGAAAACTTAAAGCCTTGAATTGAAGATACCTCTTATCATCATTTAGAATCATCACTTGCAAATGAATTGATATTCCTTTTGAATAATTTTCAAATTTTTTTATACGTCCTCCGTTTTTTTTAGATGTTACACTTTTCATTTTAGAAAGTTTTTAATTAGATGTTCCGCTTTCCTTTTTTGTAAAAAGCTTCAGCTTCTCTCTATCTCTCTCCAATCACATGGTCTCCACTAACTTTTCCTCTCTACATGTCTCCTATCCAAGAATTGCCTAGGATCCGTGAAAAAAAAAAGTGTAACATCTAATAAAAAACGGAGGAAGTATGTGTAATCCATTATAATGCAAAGCATTTTCTAGCATCTCACATTCTCACTTCCATTCTAGCTTTCTTTAATATTCTTATCTAATACGTTTTCAATATTTCCTCAGGAAATCCCGATAGATCAATTCATCACTCACGATCTTCAATTTTCGGATATCAATAAAGCTTTTGATCTCATGATTAAAGGGAAGTGTCTACGTTGTGTGATTCACATGCCGAAATAGATTTCAACATTTATGATGTACGATACTAAATTTCTGCAAGAAATGTAGTACTAAATAAAGCTTTTGATCTCCGCAAATTCCATTATACACACGCCACCACCATGCGCATGGTGCGCTCAAATGAACCTTTAGTTCATTCGCAATGAACACCACAGATTTGAAGCTTTTTTTTCCCCTTTGTAATCCTCATCAATGAACATCATTTTATATACAATGAACATCGACAAAAGGCCCCATATTTTTTTCTCTCTCCTCAATATTTTGAATTCATTTGCCCAACATTTTCCCGCTTCTTTTCTCAACCATCTATTCTTCTCCTTAAAAAATGTTCATTTTAAATGTTCAAGATGTTCATTGTAAAATCAAATAAAATTTCAATTAAAAGTTAAAAAAGTAATATGTTTTTTGTAAAATCAACTTATTTTTGAATAAGTGATATGCAATGTTTGAACAATTTTTTGGTACATAATCCCAATGTTCATTTGTTTGAACCAGATGTTCAGTTTTTAATAACCAATGTTCATTGTAATCAACCTAAAAAAAGTATTAATTACATTTTATTTAAACATGTCTTTTTTAAACATAATCCCCATGTTTATTATGGGTATGGTAGATGTTCATTTATCCACAAACAATGTTCATTGAAAAAATAACGTTAACAAATAATGCTTTCCAATTAACGTAGACATATTTTTCTAAATATAATAGTAATGTTCATTATGGGTTCTCAAGTTGTTCCTTTATTTACATCCAATGTTCATTGTACAATATAATTAACAAGGGAAATGAGGTAACTTTTAAATAAACATCTGGTTGGCTACAATGAACTGTGTTATGACAAGAAATGAACATATGGTTATTTACATTTTGAAACCATTTCATTTGAACATGTCTTTTTAAACATAATACTTATGTTCATTATGGTTTTTCAAGTTGTCCCTTTATTTACATCAAATGTTCATTATACAATATAAACAAGGGATATGAGGTAACTTTTGAATGAACAACTGGTTGACCCAAAATGAATTGTATGGCAATAAATGAACGTATGGTTAATTACATTATAAAATCATTTGCCCAAAATATCCTCTCTGTTTTAGGCAAATTTAGTGAACATCTTGTTTTAGGTAAATGAACAAGTTAGGATATAAAATGAACATATGGTAATAAAATAATGAGCAATAGTTCAATGATCATACCTGTTTTCAAAAGAAGGGATAGAGAATTACATAGAAAAATTAATGAAAAAATAAGAATTACATAAAAAATGAAATAAAAAATTAATGAATAACCATAAATTAATGAATCACATAAAAACACTTAGTTTCCTATTTTTCAAGAATGGCGCTTCTCTTCTCTTCGACTTCTTCATCATCACAAGTGCGCGTCTTCTTCATCAACACAAATGGCGCTTCTTCTTCAACTTTTTGTTTCCTACTTTTTAAGAAAATAAACATAAATTAGTGAATTACATAAAAACACTTAGTTTAAAATTTTAAAAAATAGTAAAAGTAAAAAAATAATGACAGAGGGTAATTAAGAACAGACCAATTAGAAGGTTCATCGAAAAACTGTCATAGGTTCATCCTAAAACAGATATAGGTTCATCCCAAAAAACTAAAAGGTTAATCCAAAAAAATGAAAAGGTTCATCCTAAAACTGACATAGGTTTATTGATTTTTAAAAAAAATAACAAAAAATTACCCAAAAAATCACCAAAAAAATTACCTAAAATTACGTGAAATTACCTAAAAAACAAAAAGAGGTTCATCAATTTTAAAAAGCAAAAGGTTTCCAAACAATTACCAAAACAAAAATGTCAAAGGTTCAAAAATACCAAAAAATTGCAAAAAAAAAAGACCATTATTTCTTCTAAAAAGTACCAAAACTACAAACAAAAACAATGATTTTTAATAAAAGCAAAAAAATAAAGAGGTTCATCCGGGAAAAAATAAGGTTCATCCTAAAAACAAGAATGTTCATCGAAAAAAGCAATTTAGTGAAAAAAAATGAAAAATGAACCAAAAATTAGCATAAATTACCAAAAAAAAATGAACATAAAATTAACATAAATACTCTTCATTGCTCATTACCAAAATTAACATAAATTACCAAAAAAAAAAAACCAAAAATTAACACAATGAACAATGAACCAAAAACTAACAATGAACAATGAAACAAAAATTAACGAAATGGACAATGAACCAAAAATTAACACAATGAATAATGAACCAAAATTAACATAATGAGCAATGAAGAATATATACAAAAGCAATGAATAATATATACAAAATTACCTAAAAACGAAAGTTTATTTCCAAAAATTGACATAGGTTCATCCTGAAAAACAATAAGGTTCATCTAAAACTAACATAGGGCCTGTTCTCCCCAGCTTATTTTCAGTTCAGTTCATCTCTCGACGATACTTTTACGCTCACATATCACTATTCATTTATTTCAGTTCAGTTCAGCTCAATTCAGTTCAATTCATTTAGTTCAGTTCAGTTCAGTTCAGTTCAGCTGTTTTAAGCCGAAGAGAACAGACCCATAGGCTCATTAATTTTAAAAAAATAACCCAAAAGTTACCACAAATTACGGAAAAACTAACAAAAATTACCAAAAAAAGATTCCTAAAATATAAAAAAAATGCCAAAAATTACCAAAACACACATTACCCAAAAAAACAAAAGTTCTATTTTTTCCAAGAAAGTAAACAAAAATCACCAAAATTAACATAAATTACCAAAAAAAATTAACCAGAAATTAACACAATGAACAATGAACCAAAAAATAACAATGAACAATGAAACAAAAATTAACGAAATGGACAATGAACCAAAAATTAACACAATAAATTATGAACCAAAATTAACATAATGAGCAATGAAGAATATATACAAAAGCAATGAATAATATATACAAAAAATTACCTAAAAATGAAAGTTTATTTCCAAAAAACTGACATAGGTTCATCCTAAAAAACTATAAGGTTCATCCTAAAACTAAAATAGGCTCATTAATTTTATTAAAAGTACCAAAAAATACGGAAAAAGTGCCAAAAATTACCAAAAAAAGATTCCCAAAATAAAAAAAAGTGCCAAAAATTACCAAAACAAACATTACCCAAAAAACTTACCAAAAAAACAAAAGTTTAGTCTTCAAAATAGTCCTAGGCTTCATCGATTTTAGTCTTGAAAAAACTGTTGTCATGACTAAGATTCATCGAAAAAACTAGAAGGTTCATTTTTAGTTTTTGAAAATTAGAAGGTTCATTTTAGTTTTTAGGACGTCCATTTTAGGATGAACCTTTTAGTTTCTGAACTCGGTTCATCCTAAAAACTAAAAGGTTCATCCCAAAAATGAACTCGGTTCATCCTAAAAAAGGTTCATCCTAAAAATGTTTATAAATGAATAAAAAAAACAATAATTTTTATTAAAAACCTTACTTGAAGCCTTCATCTCTTTCAATTGCATGTTCTTGACTTCTTCATCATCCTTACTAATGGCGGATCTTCTTCATCCTTTCGTTTCCTATTTTTGAAGAAAATAAACATAAATCAACATTTGATTTAACAAAAAAAAGTTAAAAATAATAAAATTGAAGCAAAAACGCAACCAAAATGGCTTTTTGTGAGGTAAAATACCGAAAAATGGTGAATATGAGGAGGAGAAAATGGTGTTTGAAGGTGAGAAAAAATAGTGTTTGAAGTTGAGGAGAAAATGAGATGAAGTTGAGGAGAAAATTGGATGAAGGTGAAGAGCTTTTAGAGAAAAGGAGTTTTTAGAGAGAGAGATTGAAATGAGGAGAGAGAAAATAAAGTTTGACTGTGGAGAGAATAGACATTGGAATGAGGAGTTTTGAGAGAGAGAGAAGGTAAAAGGGTTTGGTTTTTTTAAAAAACAAAACTGGCTTTCCGTGTTCATTAGAATGAACTGAAGATTCATTTGAGCGCACGAACAGCATAGTGGTGGCGTGTGCATAATATACCTATTTTTTGAGCTCATTGTTTTTCATCACCTTTATATTGTTTCTTGATGAAACTGAGAGATCTATGAGTTGAGTGAAGCAATTTACATATATTTATCCTCGTGTTTAGATATGGTTCTTATAGGCATAAAGACAACGTTAAAGATGTTGCGCCTTTGTCAGGTGATGATCTCTATTCTATAAGTAAAGAGGTGGGGGACACCAAAAATCCATATTATTTTTTTAATTCCTAATTAAATGGAATAAATCTCTCTCTATAACTAACTTTTTTATTTTGAAAAATACATCTCAAACAAATTATCAAATTTTCCTTTCTACTTTCCATTTTATATATTTTCGCACGCATTGCGTGCATTTAATACTAGTATATCCATAATAGAACTCAAATGCTCAAAGCTTATAAGTTACAACATGAAGTTTTGAGATATGGAATTCAAAGGTGTAGGAAACTTCCATCTCAAATGTGTGCATGTCATCCTAAAACTCTAAAAATCGTAAATTCTTGATTGCAAGGGATATGTCATAGTATGTGGAAATGTTAGAATTGTTCTTTATATGTTTTGTTATAGTCGTTTCAAATTTCATCCCATTATTATGTACTCCTTCCGTAACAGTTTAATGGCAACAATTGATTTTGCACACATTTTAAGGAAGAGATTCGAGGGTGTAAATGAACAAATTAATCAAAATTGTTTTAACACAATCAATAATGAGATTAGAGGTTACTAATTTTGAAAGTGTGAATTTAAGTAAGAAGTACTTTTCTTGTTTAGAAACGATGTTATGATCTTAAATGATTAATAAGGCATTATAATTCGATTAAACAATGTATATGTAAATTATGGTAATCTATGGTTACGACATATGCTTATATAAGTAAAGTATATTATTTTGAATATTATATAAAATGTGAACAATGAATGATTTGTGAAAGTAAGATTTTATAAAGTACGACTAACATGATGTTACTTTCTAATACATAAACTAGGATACTATTAAATTATGCAATCTAATATTATCTCATGATTTATTTAATATTCAAGTAAAGTATATCGTATTATGAATTGTGATATGATACTATTATAAATTAAACGATCTAAATAATGTCTTGTATATTATCTTATGTTTAAGTAATTACGATTCATGGATACCTACTTATACGGTTTATGAACAAATTAAATATGATTAATATGATTGACTCATGAACCTTTGAGTTCTCTAATGTGATTCTGGTTCTATGATCTATTAACAATAACTTACGTTCGAGGCTATACTCAATGTGATTATTTATGAGTTTTGTGCTCAATCTGAGTTAAGAAGTGTTAATATGCTATAATTTCTATGAGTTACGGACGTGCGAGCTTCCATGATGTGATGACTAAGAGCAGATAAGTAATAAATGAAACATGATAAACAAAAGTTAAAAAGGTTATGTCAGTTTCTATGAAATGCTTACGATATAAAAGTTTGTTTAAAGTGGATGATGACGTGATGGAAAAGTATCTGTCTTTTCTATAAAAGTATGATTATGTACGGTTCATATAACGACTTTGTTATGGTTCATGAAAACACTAAAAGATACGAAACATGATAAATGAAAGTGACATATGGTTCTTGGCAGTATTCGGTTACGACTGGGTCGTGTATGTACCTTCGGATTGTGGGAGTTTAGACTCTCGGGTGACACCGCATTTGGGCAAAACAACACCACCTTCGATTTGTGGGCACATCAGTGCTCAGGTGGTTGCCTTCGGAATATGATATGTTTTGTGGGAGACGTTCCTTCGGATTGTACTAACCAATTTACCAAATTAAAAGATAGAAGTATATGTTAATGAACAAATAATGAAGGGAACCTATGATGTTTCAAGCTATTAAGAATGTCTAAGATGGAACGTGTATATTTGAAGATGATAAGTATATTCTTATGAAGGTGTTAAGTTTTCACGTATATTGATAACCCATGTGAATTAATGAATGTTTTTCATGTATTAATCATTTTCATGACTCACTTATGCTTTAATAAATACCTAATGTGATTATGTGATTTATGATATCATATGCTTATACGATTTAGCTTCCAAGTTAATGGAGTAAAGTTACGAGTTTTCCACTCATTTTGGAATGTTAATCTGTCTTTTCTTGTTTCTCTATTTTTCTTCTGAATGAAGCTCAGGTTAAGAAAGAATGATCGGGATGGATTTGTAAAAAGCAAGTGCTTATGATGGATTTCGTGAAGTAAGGTTATGGTCTATAAGAGCTTTTATGTAAGGCCATTACGCTAGTATAGAATTATTGATCTGGTTAAGGATATTGTATTAATAGTGGACTGTAACCCACATGTTTAAGAAGACGTTTCCGCTAATCATTATGATTAATTAGTATTAATGATATTTAATTAAGGACCCCCGGGTTCGGGGCGTTACAAAAGTCTGGGGGTTGAGAGAAGGTATCAAGGCAACTATTTTTTTTGGATACTAAAAAAAGAGAGATTGAAGTAAACAATCTCACGGTTATAAACTCCATTAAAAAAAACTTGGAAACTCGCTTGGAAAATTGGCGTGAGTGTTTGTGATGCAGGGAGGTTAGCCAAGCAAAGATTGAAGACTTGAAGAATTTCAACTCGGTGTCGATCAACCATTATTTCAGGGAGGTTAGCCAAGCGGCGAACTAAATTGCATACAAAGGCCATATGGACCCTAATCTTTGCTATAGGGTTTCCTAGTCTAATACTGGTTTAAATTCTATCATCCGTAAGGATGCTTTAGATTGGTCCAATGTTCGGACATAACCTAATTTTTCTTGCATAATTAAAAAGAATATTACAATATAGTCGGATTCCGATCAATTCAGATTTGGGTTTCAAATCATTCGTAATCCATTTATATCAAGTCTCGTTTTTGGCTCTTTCAAGGATCAAATTTTGTTAGGTTTAAGTAATAGCCTAATAAGTATGACAATATAGTAGTATGCCGTGGTGTCCAAGTCTAGAGACTGCAACCCCTTCCTCCCTAGTCCCTAGTCCCTAGTCCCTAGTCCCTAGTCCCTAGTCCCTAGTCCCTAGTCCCTAGTCCCTAGTCCCTCCCCAACAGGGTCAATCCCAGTCACTAATACTCTACTCTATTATTGCAGGTTTTTGGTTTATGAGAACTCAACTACGAAAACGACCACACCTACTTCTAAACCCACACCCCCTTGTTTGCTTCCTCCTTCAAATCTCCCTATTTATGCTTCATTCATAGAATACTCCTCTTTTCACTTCAATTCAAATTTTTCTCTCTTTTTCCTCTCTCATTCCTATCCTACCCTTTCACACTCACTATTCACTTTTCGTTTAATCAACAAACTCATACATACATACATACAACAACTAGTACTTCATCTTCTGTAATTTGTAAGTATTTATTTTCCAACAATTTCACCATTTTCTTTTCTCTTTCTCAACATTTATTCCACATTCACAATTCAACTCTTTCTTACTTCCCTGATTTTCCTGTATGGACTACTACTTTGTTCTTCCCTTTTTGTCGAATTATGAGCATTTCACTCCCAAATACACTCTTTTTTTTTATTATTCTTATCCACTAATTTGCCTGAAATCAATAAAGTAAATCAATTCCATGAGTATTGTTTATAGTAATTTTAAATACTCCGTATAACTTATAAGCCTGCAAACTGCAATTACACCAAATTCTAGAAGAATTTTACAAATATATGTGATTCAGTTTCATCACGTTTTATCTAACCTTTTTTACTTATAAAAAAATTAAACAAATAGTTGAGGATGGTTTAATTGCACCATGGGAGTAAAATAGGGATTTGAGCAGCTTTAGTACTATTGGCTTTAATGCTGACTTAAATGCTCTCTGTATTCTCGAGATCTGCCGTTTAAATTCATGTTCTTTTGTCACCTATTCTCATTTATTATATGCCCCTTTTTTATGTTTGCTTTTGATTTTTCAACGAATTACCTTTATGAACCACGCAAATTTTCCAAATCCACGTTAGTTAGTTAGTTTCTTCATTGTATCTCTTATATTCGTGTCGGATCCTTGACACGAGTATGGTCATAGCAACACTTCATTACTTCGTTCAGTACCATTTTTAATTTCTAACACGTTGTGAATCCATGAAATGTACTCAAACTAGTGTTGGAGTTATGAAGAAGAGGATGACGATGACGACGACGACGCGGTGGAAAACGCTTGAAGATAGTAGAGGTACTACAATGCAGATTGATTTACGACGGCCCTCCTGCTGTAGTAGGCCGGCTTGGCTACTCTCTACCCTTGCTGGTAAGGCTTGCTCTGGTACTAGCAACATTTTTTGAAAAATTGAATGTTGTTTTTTGTTATTACATGGAATGAATGTGTTTGTTGGAAGGTTCTTAAATTTGACAAATGTTGAGTTGGTTATGGGTAGTATCATATGGCCCATATTTGTTTCCCAATAAATTACTATTACCCCATCATTGTCATCTACCTCTTTTTTTATTTGGCTTCCATCTTGTGTTTGTATTTTTTGGTGGATACTCATTGTGTCATTTTTTATTTACCTCTAAGGTTTTCAAGACACATCTTTGAATTAATATACTTTCTTCATTTTTAAAGAGATGGGTGTTAAAAAAAAATGAAAAAAAGGACCCGTGTAATAGGAAAGAACCAAACAAGACTTGATCTAGTGGAAAGGAGAGAGAGCCTTCCAACCATGAGGTTGGGGTTCAATCCCCATAAGTGTACTTTGAAGGTAAGATTTCCCTTATCATTCCTCCTTTCTCAAAGTGTTTAATTTGAAAAAAGTGAACAAGAATATTGTAAGAATCATGAAGTATGATAAATTTGTGTTTATAATGTAATGAAAGATTAGGATGTTTTAATCCGAATTTTATTTTTTAAATTAAAAATATTTTTGTAATTTCAAATCAAAAACTTTATTAAAATTAGAATGATTGGAGTTTATTATATTTTTTGTTAAGACCTAAAATGATTAAAGGTGCATTTTTTTCATTATGGAGGAAGTATATTGCTTGTATTTGGGAAATGAGCGAGTGGTAGGTAAAGTTTTAAAAATGGTGTCAAAGGTTAAGTTATCTCATTTTGTATAAGCCTTTTCTATAAATTTATTTTTGGTTTGCATATCGTTTTCTTTACGTTTCGAAACAATTGAAGGAAAACTTTTTTCGTGTAGTAGTTTACTAAATTTGACTTTTTTTTGTTTTACATTCGTCTTCACTTCAAATATGATCCATTAGTGTTTAAATAGAAAGCATTCACAAGTTAACAAGTTTAAGTTAGAGTTGGCAAAAGCTTACCCAACCTGAATCCAATCTATTTATAGTAGGTTGGATTGGGATTTTCAATATGTTTTGATTAATTGGACCAACATGTTTAATTCATTTTATTACATAGGTCCGGTCAAAGTTGAAGTTATCAACCCAAAATAACCTGTTTACATAAATAGGTTGGGTCAACTTGTTTAACCCATTTAAAAATATATATTCATTATAATTTTTGTATTGAACTTTTAAATTTGGGTTGAATTTTAAAAACTTTAATGCATAAAGCCACCACCTATTAAAGCAGAGTAGCAAACCCTAATGCCACCTTCTACTTCATTGTTCATTCTTTAAGCTAATTTCATGAGTTCATTTTTTTTGTTTTCTCTAGTCGTTCAAAAGACAAAGACCAAATAGTAAAAACGTAAAATCTACTTCGTTGTTTGTTCTTTAAGCTCTGTTGGGCATTCTGGTGAGAAATGAACTGTGAATGTAGGTTCTTAACAATCAAAATCCTGTCTAAACGCTATTATATTAGTTGACAATGTATATGCAACTAAATAGTCAATTGATGATTGAGAACTTAAATGGGTGGGCGCGGGTTGACTCGTTTAATTAAGAGGTTGGGTTACCAAAAACATAACTGCGTCACCCTGAAGGTTTACATGTTTAAGTATAATAAGGTTAGGTTGAAATTTTCCATTCAATTATCTAAACAAGTCAGGTTTGGGTCACAAGTATTTCAACTCGTTTATGAACATGACCTAACCCATTGTCAACCCTACTTTAAGTTCTTTACTTGTCCCATAATAAATGCAAAATAATGTCAGTATGAAGATTTGCACATTAATTTAAGAAATAGGTAGGCCCTGTTCTTTTGGGGTGATTTAATAGAAAATCATTTTGTCTTAGTTCAGTTGAGTCTAGTTCAGGCAAATTCGTTTCTTTTTAGTAGACCGTGTTTTATTTATTATTTATTTTGAAAATTTTGTTAGAATAATAAAAAAATAATTAAAATAAAATTATACTCCTTCTGTCCCATATTAGTTTCAACAGTTTGACTTTTATAGTATTCATATATCTTATTTTGACCATGATTTGACTAACATATTAAATCAAATGTTACTAAATAAGGTGTTATTAGATTTGTCTCAAATCTTAATGTATAAATTTGGCATATCAATATTTCATTATTTTTACTAATTAATATTAAGATATATTAATCGTCAAAGTTGAGCATTGACAAGTGTGCAAGTCAAACTGTTAAAATTAATATGGGACAGATGTAGTAACTTTTATAATATTAAAATTAATTTCAATTTAAAATATACTTCCTCCATTTTTTATTACTTGTATAATTTCCTATATTTGAAAGTTGCAAATTACTTGCGTCATTTTCTATTAAGGCAATGCTTTCTCTTTAACTTTCTCCAATCACACGAGTCTCATTTTTTTTTTTTCTATCTTTCTACTCTCCTTAATTCTTATACACAAAATCCATAATACAAGTATTAATAAAAGCCGATGTAGGATAACATAGATAAATGAAGTGAATATCTTGAGGGTTCTCTGGGAATGTAAATTAAAGGTGTTTTAGGTGGGGTTAGTAGCTGATGTAAAAAGGGTGTCCTGGTTGATGCAGAGCAGAGGTTGCATGAAACTCAACTTTTGGTTTCATGCACCAAATTTGTGAATGGATGATGAACTCGTCTATTCTTTTGTTCATCTTTCCCTTCCAAGGATTCTTTTGTCAGACACGCTTTTTGGATTTTACTTTCAATTTGCAATTTCAATTTTTAAACTTCCCCCTCCCCTTCTTGCCAGACTTTTCACAGCGGGAACAGAGAAAAGAAAGAAACACTTTAAAAAAATACAAAAGCTCTAATGCATTTTAAAATTCATCATTCTCATCGTCTAAAAAATCAAAAAACACACATCATTTTCAAATTGTTACTTTTTCTCAAACATCAAAAAAAAAAAAATCAGTCTTTGGTGTTTCTTAATTATGTTCTGTTCTTGTAGATTAAATTAAACTGAATTGAAATTGTGAAATAGAAAAAACTAAAATTAATGAAGCTAAATTGAACTGAATTGAAATGTTTTGTATTAATTCAATAAAAAAAGAACAACTTCGCAATGGTTTTTGAATTGAATAAATGAATAATTGATAAGTGCTTTGTTGACACATTGTAAAGATATCTGGAACTTGTCATATTATGAGATTCGGTACAGATTGTTCAACAAATGAACTTTATGAGCGTGCTCTTTTCACCTTATTTTTTCCGAACTTATTTGAACTTTTTCAATGTTATTTTTAAGGCATTACGACCATTATATAACAAATTTTCAACATGTCGTTATGTAATGCCATAATGAAATTCACGTTCATCTCGCCCCATTGTCAATTTTGTGACAATGATTCACTATAATAGAGCATTTTTTCCTGTTATGTTCGTTACTTTAGCATAATTGGCCGAAAAAAGAGAAGAGGAAAACACACATAATAGCACAAAAACATTAGACACACCAACAGAAGGAGAAAAACATAATTTAGGCTTTCAAGCTTGATAATATATGCCACCTCCATTTCAAAATAAATACTACAAATTTTGTTTTGAAAATGTCAAAATAAATGCTTTCTCTAATTTGTGGTCCCCTAATTGTTTCTCTTTGCTTTAATCACTCCGTCTAATTTGTGGCCTCCTCATTTCCGCTTCATTTTTCCTCTACATTACCCCTTGTTTCCCTTTATAAACTTTAATAATCACTTTATCTAATTTGCGGTCTCTTCATTTACTCTCTACTTCCTTAATTTTTACAAGTTGCTCTATGTTGCATTTGTTTTGAAACAGAAGTAGTATAAATTAGTATCTATTATGTTTATAATAGGTTATGTATATAATGTTTTAAGTAACTTTGTATTCATCATATGTACTACCAAATTATAAGGTAGCTTTGGTTATATTAAGTTATAAGAATAATATGTCAATTTGAGGTAAAGAATTTATTACAACAATAACAACAAAACTTTATTTCCAAAATAAATTAAGAACGGTTAGAAAAAGAGATGACATCGACAAGTGTAAAAATATTAAAATAAGGCTAACATAATAAATATAAACAAATAAGACAATTACACCCTTTCTCCATAATAAAAATATTAAAATAGAGCTATGCTCTCATTGAAAAATTCATGTTGTGTTCATCGACATGTGCTTATTCTACCGTTACAAGTCGCGTTCAAATCAAATCATCGTCAGCCGCCTGCTATATTGCGAACACCATTGAATTCACAATTTTATAACTTAGTGGAAATTCTAACCCGTTGAAACTTTTCATAACTTACATGAACTTAGTGGCCTTAACATATATTTTTTTGAGGTAAAGAAAATACCTCGACTTTTGACCTTAAGGAAATTTTATCTATTTCCTTGAAAGTATGGTGAAATTTGTGGTCACATACTTTTGCCAGTTTTTTATATCTATATATACTACCTCCTTTTTTTAGCATACAATATTGAATTTTGACACTAGTATGTTAATCACTACAACCTCTTTCTATTCTTTATGCACTAGTCATACAGGCAACTGAGTTCTTATTAGATTTATCTCGATACGTAGGTTTCAGATATCAACTTCTAATAATTTTTACGCAATACGTAGTTTAAGCTTACAAGTCAAGAGGAGTAAAGAGATAGAAGAATGGTAATATGAAGGATGCATGAGAGATATAGAGAAAACCCCTAGCAAAATTTTAATAATGTTAATTCGAAACTTCTACTTCCTCCTTTTCTCAATACTTGCAACATTAGCATAGTAACCACTATTCATCTACCAATCTTATGTTATATTTTTTTCAAATGTGTAAGAAAAAATATAGTCAAGTAGGGTCTTATTTGATTCGTCTCAATGCATACTATTATAATATCAACTTTTTATAATTTTTACTTATAAAGAATTAGAGATATTAAAGTTCAAAGTATTGCATTGGATAGTGTGTAAACAAGAAACGTTGCGAGTATTGCGAAACGGAGGAAGTATAACTTAGAGTTTACAATAAGAAAAAATAATATGGGAAGGTGTCATAATTAGATGTCTAGTGTAAATATCTTTTTTGATAAGTTATGGAAGAGATTGAATGTAACTTAATAATTATAGGATTAGACTACATGTTTAGTTTTAGATATACTTCATGACACATTAGGTTAATATGATAAGTAATACTCCTTTGTTTCTTTTTAGTCGAGCCACATTCTTTTTCGTCAGGTTTTTTTAGTTGAAAAGTTCTCGTCGCGAAGTTTTCTAGTGGACATGTCACAAGTATTCCTTATTAGGCAACTTTTCTCACCTTCATAATCATTACATTATTTATTTCAACAAAAAATTGTAGTTTCTACTTGTTTTTACTTTCTCTCTCTTCTCCTTAATTTGTGTGCCACAATGAAACATCAAAACGTGTCAACTGCCAACCGGGAGGAGAAATATCAAGTTTCATAAAATGGACTTGTTCATTAGTGATTCTACACTGCAATGAGACCTAGACTAGACTTATAAAGCTTATATGTCATAGTATATGGAAGTGAGCGCATTATGCAATTTATGCTGTTGCATATTGCAGATCTAGACCAGAAGATAACAACCTTAGTCCATAGTTGTAACAAGGACAAAGATGAAGGTGAAGCAGATACATTCGCTCAAAGAGCTGAGTGTTATTACCAGCAACGTCCCCAATTGTTGTCTCTTCTCTTAGACATCTACAATGCCTATCTTTCGTTGGCAGAACGTTATTGTCAATCTCTACACAAGCATCATAATCATCTCCCTATTTATCACCACAGGGCCATCTCTTCGTCTGAAAACATCTCAGTTTCATTTCTTCATGATAACCACAGTGAAGAAGACTGTCAATCCGAAGCTGAAAGCTCACTTTCCTACCAATTACCATCTGGATCATCAGTTTCAGCAACTTCTCAGTATAACCATTGTGACAAACTCATCTCCGAGTTAGTCATCAAGAATGTGGAATATGATCTAATGGTTGATGAACTCGGCATATTGGAAAGGCAAGGCCATGATTCTTCAAGAAAGATAGAGTTACAGAGGAGTCTCTTGGAAGTTCTAGAATCTGAGAGGATGATTCTCTTAAATGAAAACGCGGGATTAAGGTATAAAGTCGGTGCTCTAATTGAAGAGAACAAGGGTTTAGCATCAGAGTCTATGTTCATGAAGAGGAAAGCAGGAGAATTAGCAAGGTGTGTGTTAAAGATGAGGGAGGATCACCGTGTTTGCATGCTTAGTCGTAAAATAGAGGAGCTTCAAGGTAAAATTTTCGGGTTAGAAAGGAGAAACCGAGAGTATTATCAACAGCTGATGAAGCGCGAGAAGATACAATGTTCTTCATGTAAAGAAACAAGTACGAGTATGGGTGAGGTTTTGAAGAGCAAAGATGTCGTGGCTGTGAGTACAGAGGCTTGCTATCAAGGAGATAAAGAGAGGAAAGGTGTGAAAATTTCAAAGTTATGGGACAAGATTAAGAAATCTGAACTCTTGCTTCTTTGTAAACCGCATCCCTCTAGGTCTGTTAGTTATTGAGCATGTTTAGTGGCATTCTCGCCATTGATAAGTATATTTTACTCTTATGAATACTATCTAGGTTACTCAGAATTAGCATGAGTTTTAATTTGGTAAATTTTCACTCTTAATCAGATGTTGATGAGATTTTGGTGCTCGTACTTTGTCACATATAGCGAGACTAATTAGACCAAAAAAAGAAAAACAAATAGAGAATATTATTGTAGAATCAATATTTGTGGTTCCTAGTAATCTATTAGTATACTTCATCTTGTAATTGGATTTACTTACAAGTGGTAACAAATCATAAATGCATAACTTTTTTCTTAAATTTTTGTTGGGTCATAGAACGGTACTGTATAGTCTGTATTGCCCTATCTTTTTCCTTCATTGTTCCAGTTAACTAAATACACAAATTAGAGAAAGATTAAAGAGCTGATTGCTAGATGTCTGAATTTTTGAATATGATTTTTATGGGCATGTTTGAGAATCTGAATATCTGACCTAATAGAAGTCTAATATAGATTCGGTCTACACTAAATTTATTGTAGACAAGTACAAAGCCCAAGTCCCAAATAAAACCCGCATCCTTCGAGTAACTCTTGAATGAAAAGTTAACATTTTGTAATTAAAAGTTAAGGTTTAACAATCAAAAGTTAAGGTTTTGTAATCAAAAGTTAAGTGTTATGAACGAAAAGTTAAGGTTTCTTAATCAAAAGTTGAAATTTTGTACTTAAAAATTAAGGTTTTGTAATCAAAAGTTAAGGTTTTTTAATCAAAAGTTAAGTATTATGAATGAAAAGTTAAGATTTCTTTACCAAAAGTTAAGGTTTTGTAATTAAAAATTAAGATTTACCAAATAAAAAAACCTAAATTAGATCCGAAAACCAATTACAGTCTCTCAAAACTCAAGCCATTAGTCTCTTCAAAGCCATTTCTCGCACTTTTGAAGACTTCGACGCCGTTTCTCGCTTCAATACTGTTCCCAAATAGTCCATTCTCTCTCTCTGTTTCTTGTTTCTCTCCGTCTTTAATATTGGACATTGTTTAACTTGATTTATGATTGCTAAAGTTGGATGATTGCTGCAAGTTTTTTGAGTTGGAATGTCGACCTTAATTTAGGGTTTTGGAATCATTTGTTTTACTGTTGTGTGTTGTGGTGGGGAGTTGGAGGATTATTTGAGGTTGGCAAATTCATTAGTAGATGAGGCTTGATGTCTGATTGCGAAAGAAAGATGATTGCTGCGCATCATTTGAGTTCGAATTTTGAACTTAATTTAGTGGGTGCCTGGGTGGCGGTGGTTTCAGGGAGTGAAGAGTTTGAAGGTTGTGGGTGGAGGGAGAAGGAGTGAGGGGAGAGAGTGGGTCTACACTATTTTTAGTGTGGACCAGGTCCACCCAAGAGTTTCCCCGACCTAATATATTTCTATCGTCACATTTAGATATCTATTAATTAGATGCTTAGATTTTCTCTGATAATTATTCCTTAATTTTTATTTTTCCTCCAAATGGTACAACCACCCACATTACTACATTAGTGGCCGGCCCTGTCTCTTTCTTCACCTTGATATTTAGTGATACTGGCAACGGTAGGCGAATATACACTATGAATATGAATTGCATATTAGTTTGATAAAAAATTAACTTTGATGGTTCTTGTTATGTCCAAAATTTCCTAAACTAGTTCTGCAAGTTCGCAGGTTCCACGATAATAGGTTCCAGCTATAGCTTCCGAGTATTAGCTTCCAGCTATCTACTACTAGCTACTAGATGTAAGCTTCCAGCTAGCAGTTACCAGGTTCCAGCTTGCAGCTACCAGCTTCCAGCTTCAAGCTTTCAGGTTCTAGCTTCCAGCTTCCAGCTATCGTCCACCAGCTATCGGTCACCAGCTTGGAGCAGGTCAACGTATGACTCAACAATAGCCTAAGATATAAGAGAGTCTGTTATGAAGACCAAGTCAATTCAGTTAGAGGAGTAAGTCAGCCCACATGCCTAATATAGTAGGAGACTGATTCAAAGCCAACTGAACAGAAGGTGATAACAAATTCTGTGATTTAAGGAAGTTGTTACAACAACTTACCTTTATTTTAGGAAGCTATTACAGTAGTCCAAACAAGCTGATTTGAAGCCTATATAAGCTGTAAACGTATCATTAGATGCACAACACAATCCCAGAAGCTATTGCTCATTATTCTAAGTTTTAGAGAGTACTTCTACTCATATTTTACACTTATCATTTGACTTTTATACCTAGTATTCGTTAGAAACACATTAATTGTACTTGTAATTTACATTGATCATAGTGGATTGGTGGACTCAAGGCCACCCGCGGTTTTGAGACCCTTATTCCTGGGGTTTTCCGCGTCACCATTCGCAGTGTCTTTCTTTCTTTTTCGCTTTCTTTTGTTCTTCTTCGCATTGTTCATCTTGATTAGTAATCCATCTTCATTAGCTAGTTGTAGGTCTCTAGCTAGATTTTACTTGTGTAAATTTGGCATAAACAGTTTGGCGCCCACCGTGGGCCCTACAACTAGATTTCATTTATAAAATTTATTCTAACACAAAATCTCGAACAAGATGGCTGATCTTACCACTGAACAAATGAAGGCTGCTTTACTAGATCTCCAACATGCTCAAACTGAGTCACGTCACACCATCGATAATCCGAGAAAGGAGTTAGAATCTGCCAAGAGATAGGAGGAATTCCAAACGACGCAACATTGGCAGCACATCTCGCTTCCCTAACTTGTTTGATTCAGAAAGTAGCAGTGAAGAAGAGGAGATCAGGGAGGATCCTAACCGGGAGAATAGGGAAGCTGATTCAACAGCTAGCAGGCTAATTGTCCTAGAATTGCACAAAACAAGAAGATGATGTGCATTCTGACCAAGCTACCTGGGGCACCTACACCTATAACCCAAGAAGCAGTAGATGGCTATGCTCAATCACCTTTTGTAGACGAGATGGCTAAGGCTAGGATCCCAAAGAAGCTGCATCTAACTCCATCATCAAGCTGTACGATGGGGCAACAGATCCATACGATCACGTGAACCAATATAAGCAGAAGATGTGGACCCTGCTGATATCACGTATTTATATAGTCTTTTCTCCCTTATTTACAAGCTAATTTGTGCGTCATTGGAGCTATTGGGAGCTATTTTATGCTAACTTTCGTATATAGTTGTGGTTTTGTGTTTTAGTGTTGAATTGCAGGTTTTAGGGAGTTTTCTCCCTATTCCCGAATCATTTGGAAGCAACCACGGCTTTACGAGATGTTACGAGGCACGTAGGATGGCTCGCGAGCTTTATGGATAGTTTAGGAGGTCCCAAGACCCCTAAACGTGAAGATTAGAGAGCCAAGGAGTCAAAGGAGGTTTCCGTGCACTGATCGGGCAGAAATGGCCCGATCGGGCGAAATATTTATGATCGGGTATGAAAGTTGCGGACCCGATCGGGCAAGCATTGCCCGAAGTGATCGGGCGAACATCATGTACCCAGACCCGATCGGGTGTTCATCGCCGACCCGATCGGGTGGGCTGCTCGTAGGTCTTGTTAGAGAGCTGCTGAAGAGACGCTTTCACTAGGCCATTTTTTTGCCTGGCCCGATCGGGTGGCTGACCAAGGCCCGATCGGGTGGGCGTCAAGTCCATCTAATGCTGCTGCGCTGCTGCTACATCACAGCCCAAGACGAGAAAATGCGAAGTTGCATTTGACCCGATCGGGTACTGTGCTCGGGCCCGACCGGTCTGGCGCTTAATGACGCGGATTTCGAGTTTTGTTTCCGATTTCTAATTAGACTTGAGGGGTATTATAAATACCTTTTTCCTCATTATTTAGAGACATCTTTTATTCATCTTTCATTAGGTTTTAGACTAGTTTTATTCTTCATTGTTCTTAGTTTAATTCAAACACTTTAGATTAATTTAGAGGTGATCAAACCTATTTCGATTTCAATAAAAGTTCCTGCTTTCCGTCAATTGGTACTCTTCTCTACTCTTTATCTCTTTAATTACTTTGATTGCTTAGTTTATTTATTTAATCGTTCATGATGCAATTGTTAGGGTTTCATATTAGTTTTATCGTTATTAATTCAATCATGTCTGAGTAGTCTCTTTCTAGGGTGTTAGATAGGAAAGCCATGTTTATACCACGATTGCGATTTAGATTTCTATCAATTTCTAGGGCTTGATTAGGGTGATTGTGATGTGGTTTGTTCTTTATTGAGTAATTAACGTTATTGCGCAGTTTCGTTGGTTGCTTGTGGTTAATAGTTGTTTGCACAGATCCGTCTTACGACTAGAGGCCTAGGACACGTCAGTAGTTCTGATTACGTTAGTGAATATGCGGCGTATGTTGAACTATGAGCGTTGAGTCTTAACCATAGCTCAACATAGGCTCTAATCACCCGACTCTTGACTTAGGTTTTGGTAGTAGTTGATCCTATTTGATTGGTATAAGCATGGTGGACCGACCTAATACCCTAGGTTTTTATTCCATAGTTAAATCCTCGATTTTTCCCGTCTTTCTTAGCTTAATCATTAGTTTAATTAATTCTTCTCTGATTTACTCTGGAGTAGCTGAATTGGTTGAATATTGATTTAGAAACTCTGTCTCCCTGTGGATTCGACCCTGCTTCCACTGATTACCTACCTAGAGGTCCGTAGGTTTATTTTTGATTAGGCGATACGACTAAAACCTATCACCTGCATATTCTCGAGCATCTCCTTGAAGCCACTATGTGTAAATTATTTGGAGCTACTCTAGCTGGCCCAGCTTTACAATGGCTTATTAGCCTAAAACCAAGTTCAACATCTAACTTTTCTACTTTAATTAACAAATTTAACCAGCAATTTTATAGCAGCAGGGTTATGGAAAAACATACTGGCGACCTCTACCGCATCACTCAGGGGCAGAATGAAGGTATTCGTCAATACCTGGATAGGTTCAACAAGGAAATGATAGTTGTCAAGAATCTGGACGTTCCAACCGCAATTGAAGCATTCCTAATAGGACTGACCTATGAATCTAGGTTGTATTATGAATTAACTAGGTACCCTTGCAGCACCTTTAAAGATGTGAGGGAGAGAGCCATGGCTGAAATCAGAGTTGAAGAAGATGAAGCAATCATAAGCTAGATCCAGGCTAGGTAGGGTTAGCTAGAAAGGGGGCATATCGCCTAGCATCCTAATATATTAAGGTTGTACCACTTCTAATAAAATCAAGTAAAAATATATGAGTTTTTATATTATCTATTTTTCTACTTTTACCTCATGGAACACTTAGTGACTTAAGCATCGAAGGGCCGTTGGCCATACCAACGACCATCTCTGACCAAGATGTGATGCAGGATTACCTAAGCTAACGAAGAGGCTTTACGCCAGGTTCATCAAAGCTAACAGATTGACTTATACGTCGGATTCATCTAAGCTAACAAAGAGGCTTGTAAGCCAGGACACAAACGTAAGAATCCATAAGACTTATAGGTCTAGATTTATGCGCATTCAAAAGCTAAGGCTCACTATGTAGCAGATTATAATCAAACGAAGTGCCACATACACTCATGAACATAAGTCACAAGCCTAAGGTTCTAAGCACATGTGGTTATATCCCAAGTATCAAAAGCCAAACGAAATGGTTATATCCCATGTATCAAAAGACAAATGAAATGGCTAAAGTCCCAAGAAAGTCAAAAGGATCCAAAGTTCAAAAGCATAAAAGTTGTTCACTCCCATATATACATCTGATCAAGATCATTAATGGGTTGTGATGATTAATTTTTTTACTAACGTTTTTTGATGTAGCTAGATTAGCTAGTTGGATGGTAACTTGCACCTTCCAAGATGTTGCGCATGCAAGGTCCAAGTTAGGGGCATTTGTTATGTCCAGATTTTCCTAAGCTAGTTCTGCAAGTTCGCAGGTTCCACGATCATAGGTTCCAGCTATAGCTTCCGAGTATTAGCTTCCAGCTAGCTACTACTAGCTACTGGATGTAAGCTTCCTGCTAGCAGTTACCAGGTTCCAGCTCTTAGCTTCCAGTATCCAGCTTCCAGCTTCAAGCTTTCAGGTTCTAACTTCCAGCTTCCAGCTATCGTCCACTAGCTATTGGTCACCAGCTTGGAGCAGGTCAACGTATGACTCAACAATAGCCTAAGATATAGGAGAGTCTGTTATGAAGACCAAGTCAAATTCAGTTAGAGGAATAAGTCAGCCCACATGCCTAATATAGTGGGAGACTGATTCAAAGCCAACTGAACAGAAGGTGATAACAGATTCCTTGAGTTAAGGAAGTTGTTACAACAACTTACCTATATCTTAGGAAGCTGTTACATCAGTCCAAACAAGCTGATTTGAAGCTTATTTAAGCTTTAAACGTATCATTAGATGCACAACACAATCCCAGTAGCTACTGTTCATTATAAGTTTAGAGAGTACTTCTACTCATATTTTACAATTATCATTCGACTTTTATACCTAGTATTCGTAAGAAACACATTTATTGTACTTGTAATTTACATTGATCATAGTGGATTGGTAGACTCAAGGCCACCCGCGGTTTTTAGACCCTTATTCCTGGAGTTTTCCGCTTCACCATTCGCGGTGTCTTTCTCTCTTTTTCGCTTTCTTTTGTTCTTCTTCGCATTGTTCATCTTGATTAGTAATCCATCTTCATTAGCTAGTTGTAGGTCTCTAGCTAGATTTTACTTGTGTAAAATTTGGCATAAACAGTTTTTATAAAGTACATTAACTTGTTGCTAGATCCTCCTTTGAGACTTCAATGGATTCCTTATTTTGGATCGAACGTATAATTTGGGAAGCAACTGAAATACTCTCAACCGCAATGGCACAAGCAACGCTTGGTTTAGTGGAAAGGAGAGAGCCTTCCAACCTAGAGGTTGAGGGTTCATTCCCCAGTAGGGGCACTTTGAAATGGTGTGGAGGGTAATAATTTCATTGTTATTATTTTTCATAATAGGGTATAGTTATGTTCTGGAAGATCTGGTCATCAGTTGTCGAGATTTTGTGGCCAATCTCCAAGTTTGATCATGCTCTATTTGTCAGAAGCAAAAAGAATTGTAGACTAGATTGCTAATTTGGCACACATCATTGACTCATCCACGAAAACTTCGTACATTATCTCTTCTCAACTAGCTCAACATTTTACTTGTATAAGACGATAGAGTGGGTATTGTTAAAGAGTTAAATGTTATGCTTCCCTTTTTAGAACAGTCTTTTTAATTGTTATAACTTTAACTTTTACTATATTTGCTAAACTTGCTAAGAGGCCTCTTGAAAAGCTGGTTGCACACTATTTTGGGCCTTATACGATCACTCAACATGTGGGCAAGGTTGCCTATACCAAGCCCTTCCTGATCTGCACAGCAAGATTCACGCCACATTTCATGTGTCACAGACTTACGGTTGAAGAGAGCAGTTGGGTCCATTCATGTATCCCTTGACATCCCTAAGCAACTCACAGCTGACGACGACCTTCTTGTTCACCAACCAGAGGCTGTGTTCAATGTCACGAACCTAGGCATGAGTTGGAGGCCTTAATTAAATGGGCAGGGTTGGACTATTGTAATGCTACTTGGGAGGAACATGCCACCAAACTTCAATTCTCAGATTTTCCCAAATTTCCACTTTCAGCACAAGGGTGTTGGTCCTGACGAGGGGTAATGTCATGCATCTAAGTTGGCCGCCCTTGAAGTTTACTTACTCTAGGCGTTCCAAGCAGGGTAATTTAGCAATTATCATTGAAGGAGATTAGTTAGAACATGCTTTTACATCATGAGAATGTCAGACAAGCAGATAAACATTTAAAGAACGAGAAGAGAAAATGCTGAATAAATTGAGCTGAGAAGAGAGAGAATGCATCGAGAAATATATTGTATGGAGAGATCCAGCCTCTCGAAAGCTGAGGAACCGTTCTTAGTTATCTTCCTTTGAATACAATCCCCTATTCTGACCCTTATTTCTATTCTTCTTCTTCATTCTTCTGTTTGCATCTGTGCTAGTGGCTGATCTCAGTTCATAAATTAACGGTACCTTAATTCTCAAGTAGCAGCTTCTCATCTTGAGTTGCACAAAACTCGGATCACCAGATCCAAAGGATATCAACGAACTTGACAAGAGAAATGGCCCTCAAAGATTTGAAAGTTAATCACAATCTCCTTTACCTTCCTAGTGAATTCAACTGTTCCATTGTTGTGGCAAGATCTGCATTCTTGGAAACGACAGGATAAGATCTTTGACAATACCATAAATTGGAACGATGGACAAGATCCATGACAGAGATTGTGACTTGTTCTCTAAGACTGCAAAGAAATGAAGAGAGAAAGTAGACCAAGAAGCTACAATTAGAAGACAGTCAACAAAAGGAGCACACTTATACAAGACAGGAAAGTTATTGCAACTGCAGATACAGACATCACAATCTATATCTGTATTGATAGCTAAATCAGGTTTTACCAAACTAAGTTGCAGTGAAGAATAACTCTGATATGTTGTATTGTGACCTAGATTTTAACCATTCAATAAAATTTGTTACCCACTTTATTGTTAAGAAACATGTGAGATGGTAGCATTTTCATGTGCTACTGCTGTAGCAGGAAAAGAACTTCTAGAGATTTAATGCTTTATCTAAATTCATCAATATATGTTTGTCAGCCCGTATACACATATATTAGACATATTTGGAAGATAGAACCTCGTCTAATTTTTTAATGTTGTATAACAGGGTTTATGCTATGAACTGACATAGCTAACTCAGAATATTGACTGTAAATGGATGCTTCCATTGATTGGAAGGAAATTACACAAAATGAAATGGATAATCAAGCTTTCGAGTGGCTTGAACACTCCCAAGAAACTAACCAAAATATCTCTCAACAATTTTCATGATGATACTCTTTCTGTAATCTCTCCTATTTATAGAATATACTCCTAACTAACTCTTTAGCTTATTCCTAAAGCTAACTTGTAAAGATAATGCCTAAAGTACCCTCCCCTAAAATATCAGTTCTTAGCAGTTTAGTTATAGAGCGATTGTGGCAATAATTATGTTGTTCTCAGAGGCTGGATGAAGTTGGTACATAGGCAACATAGACGAATAAGCAAAGATGGACATAAAAAGCATTAAGGTCATTGCCTGGACCAATTGCTACATAAGCTTGTATCTGTGGTCACTAAACCTTGTATATCAGACAGGTCCTAATTGTGTCTCATTTACAGCTACGTGCATCTGAGAAATAAACACATAAGAAAATTTACAACTTTCAACTTTCAATGTCATACGAAAAAATTGATTTCACAAAAATGATAACATTATTGGATTTGTGGCTAGTTATTTCAAAATATACTTTCATAAGATTGCATTTGTAAAAATTCAACTTAATATGATTTTGAAAAAATTAGGTTTCACAAGTTGCAACAAAGCAAAGGGACTTGTTACAAATTCTGTACCTTCTGTCTTTCACTTCTCAATGCCATAATTACAAGCAAAAACGAATTCACTGGGCATAAATCAGACAGTCAGCCACGCTTTGCAGCACAAGTAGTACATTGGTGAGCCAGTAACACCATTCGTTCAGAAAAGGATTCAAATTAAAGTAAAGTAAGGTTCATCACTAGATAGAGGGAAAAGAACATCATATTAGTATACATCACATGTGCAACATGTACCCAAGCAGCTTCATCTCACGTAATCACCTGATAGTACTTTTTCTTAAGTTACGTAGATATAAACACTAGAGTGACAGAAAGATTGAAGACCCCAAAAACATTGGCCCAAAGCAAACAAGTAGATAACTACCACTCAGGCTTCAGAATGACATTCACAAGTCACAACAGGACAGATGCCTAGGAAGAAGCATACATCAAAGTGATGGATGCAGCCGAAACATGTGCAGTTACAAAAACTAACGAAGCAGCGACAGGTAACAGTGTGTTCAAAAACTATTATCTTGGTGAAGATTGATAATATTAAACACCACCGAACACTTCAGGGGAACATCATGCAAAATAAAAGTTTCTCAGCCCCTCATCTGAGCTGCCCCAGGAAGATCTTAATGCATCAACGACAGTACATCAACAAGTTTTACAGACATTTAAATTTAAAAGAAATCAAACCTGAACAAACAATATAGAAGCTCTCCATCTTTACTCACTTCAGCAAAATCCTTAGCACGTCAAGACATAGCATCAGAGCTCATTTTCTCTTGAAGCATCTGAATTCCAGCCTGTTTAAAAAAATAAACTTCTTTAACAATATAAAAGCAGTAAATAAGATGCAACAGAAAGCTAATCATTAGTAAACTGTTGATGGTTCAAGAGACGAGATAATGTAACTAAGGATGTAGTCAAATCATAATGAAACATAGAGTGATATCACCAAAATACCCATCTCCATTGTTCATTGTGTTATGGATATCCTCTGCATAATTGTTTTATGGGTTTAAAAGAAGAGGCCATTCGATGCTTGAATATATCGAATCATTAGATGGTGAACTTCCCACATCAAATCTCCTGTTGTAGTGCCCAGGTCATAGCCTACTTGTGTCAAATGTAGTAAATTATAACTCTCCCATTCTACTACTAAATGGCTGACCTTGTACTGGATTCCAGAGTTGCCATTCCTCAAAATCCCATCACATAAGCCCGTGGTAAATAATGTTAGTTTTTAGAAGAGAAGAGCATAAACAAAGTATGGAGAAGCTTCGCATGAAACTTAACCAATTAATTTTAATATAATTAGCGTCTTCAATCGGCTTACAAAAGCACTACTAATTCACCTCCTACTTATTAGCCACCAAAGCGATAAGTTAGGAACATGGCTAGTATGTATACGTAGACCACTACTTGTTAGTCCATTACTTGCTAGAAATTTGCTATACAATAGGAAACTACCCATTAATTTTTCAGCAATATCCAAATGCACTCCCTTGCTCCAAAAATTCTAGGAGTAATATTCCACATTGTGTCATGTGGAATGACCTCCTTTGCTGTAACGAAATTATAAGAGATCTCATTGTCCTCAAAATCTTTCTTAGAAATCAGAAACCATTGTATATGAAGCCATCATCCACCCCTTTAGGATACTCCGTTAGAAGTCTGTTTCCTCTTGCAATACTTTGACAAACGTAGTTTGGTACTTTGGTAGCCCTACTTGATCTTAATGGAACACATCTCTCCATACACTTGTGAAGTAATTATCTTCTACAATTGTGATGCACTTCTCATCACCTTCTTGTTCACCAACCTTCACATATTGGAGCACTTCTCTCCATGTACTTTGACACATCATTTCTCTCTGACACTCTAATTTTAAGGTGTATTTCTCACCAAATTTTGCAAACTCACGTTTTTTCTCTCCTAGAGTCCTATCGATGAGGCTGCGTTGCCTTTTATATCTATATAGACTCATGTCACTTCCTCTCTCTCCTCTATTTTTTTACCTCTAAGGATCTAACCTAATAATTAACGTCTTAAATAGGCTTACAAAGCACTACTAAGAAATGTCATACACCATGCTAAACTACCTATTAACTTTGTGTATACATGACGCAACAAACTAAGGGTAGTCTTGGCAATCCCTAGGTACATGAGCTGGACCAATCAAGTAGAACACTAAGGGTTGTGTTGGCCTTTATTCCGCTCTATTCCTCAGTTACAAGCCTGCTTCCACAACAACTGGATTGTTAGTGCCAACATGACTGCTTCCACGATTTTATCCTTATACTAACAGCTGATGCATAGGAGAGTAAGTACACTTATCTCTACCTTCTTTCTGATCTGAATTTATTCTAGCTTATTCACAAACTATTATCAGAATTTGTTGAATTTGTGAATACTGAATTGAACTTGAATTGCCTTAATCTGAGCTTACTTCTCCTGCAACTTTATTTCCCAAGGTGGTAAAAACATATCATAAAGTTCTAAATTAAATTTACCTTGAAAGCTTTAGAGCGACGGAGAGAAGGATCACGTTCCAGAGCCATGGCATATGATTTCTCGGCAGCTTCTAGTTGATCCGTTGCCAAATAAATATTGCCTTGGCAAATATAAGCCTAAGATGTTGAGAAGTATTAGACATGTCCAACAGAATACCAAAAAAGAGGTGTATAATCTCTGTGAACTCCCAACAATTAGTTTTCATTATGCGGCAGTGACTCCATGTATTAAATTGTGAGACCCACTTCACCAAAAGATTTCAAAAAAAAAATGCTTTACAAGTGGGCTAAGTCTCCATTGAATTAGTCAAAAGTGCACCATTCAGTAACCCAACTATGAGAGACATTAGATTCTTTCCCATGACCCATGTTCATGTAAGCATACAGCAAAAATATGCATGAGACATACATTTAAAGCCAAGGGTTTCTCTAGAGTAAACACTTGAACCTACGAACTAGAAAAATTTTAAATTTCATTTCATATTAGCTTATCCACTAAGAGAAAAGGGGCCATCCTTGCATGAGTTAACCCAATCTGAATCGAAGATTCAGCACAGGGTATGTACATTGTACGTCATTATAAGAACTCTGTAACCATCCTTGTAAATCAACTATGTCTATAGCATAATCATCTAGCACCTACAGAAAAGTGTATGCTGCAAAATTCTTCATAGTTTCTGATTGTAACACTGCTTTTCAGTGAGTTTGGATTAACCTTTGTGCACTGGGATTGTAACGCTATGGATTCCTACGTGTTTTCCTGATTAATGATATCAAACTGTTCCTCAATGCTATTTAACAGGAAAGGATCCGTATTTTTTTTATATTTCCACGAGAGATGGCTTAATTTATAATTATGCTCAAAAAGCTTTTACAGTTTCACTTTGTCTAAGATCTATACCCTAGTGCAGCATAACCAAATGATCATTTCGGCATTTTAAGAACAAGCTTTTAGCTTTCATTTTGTTATTTGAGCAACAAGTGTTGCCTTCCAGGGGAAAAGAAAATACTCTGGAGACCGTCTATGAATCTATCAAACCAAACAAAAGGGACTGACACCTGATTATATGTTTGATTGGGGAGGGGTGTTCAATTTGCAGAAACTCTCTAGAGAACCTTTGTCTCCTTTTGAAATCCACCTGAAAATCTTCTCCAAAAACTTAATTTATAGCTGAAAAGATTGATCTAGTTGACAATAAGCTTTTTAATGGTTAGTGAATTGACTATACTACAAGGACACTTAAGTTTACCACGCTTCAAAGAAGCAGGCAGCAATTCCAAAACGGAAAGTAATATGCTACACAAACTAGTTGGCACAATGGTGTACTAGTGATGCATATACTGGATAGTGTCAAATAGATAAGGTAGTCATTTTCATCATGCCACATTACCAAGAAATGTCATACCTGATTATATGTTTGATTGGGGAGGGGTGTTCAGTTTCCGAAGGAGGGTACATCCACCCATGTTGATTATTACAGCTTACACTGAAACAAGCTATGTTCCTGTGACGCGGAGTATGTGTCTTAGACTCTTAAGTGTCCAACTCGGCTATTCTATGAAAATCCATAAGTTTGGCCCAAAATGGAAGTTCTATCATATAATCTTGTACCGTGGTAGTGTAAGAGCTTTCCCTAGCAAAAGGCCAAAAAGAGGTATGAGGCCGCTAACCACCTTATAAGCAGATTGAGCAGGGGAGGTATAAGGCCAAAAAGACTAGTGCAATAAAATGTGCCGGTTCTCATTCGAGAATTGGATGTCGAATCAGATGGATGGAGGAAATCCAGGCAGTGAGAAAGAAAAAGAATTGTCTGCTTGCATAGCGTCAACTTGGCCACATATAAACTAAGGCACCTCGCTTATTGGTTAATTTATCTACCCTCCATGGTCAACCCTTTATTTTTTTCGGTATGCCTCTCCACAAGGAGCGAGAAATCAAATTGATAAGTGGTGATGTCAAACATTGCGCCTCTTTTGTATCTTACGTCTACTTTGTCAAGGGAACAAGCATGGCTGTGTGTGCTTAAGAGTCTGAATAACATAGGAGACAAGCATGGCTGCGTCTGCTTCTTTGTGCGTTGTTTCTTCATTTCCATACAATTTCATGAAGCTAAAAGTCGGTCATTCGATTACGTAACGGACGGTTATGCAACAGATTTGAAAATTTTCATTCCGCGAAATGCCTTTATAGAACATTGCAATAAAAATCACGTTCTTCTTGCCTAGCCGCGTACGAACATTTTTATCCATTATATCTGTTACTTATCATGATTGGCAAAAAAAGAAAAAGGGGAAACATAACCTGCAACAAAAAGAACAATGTACACACACCAGAGAATGGAGAAGAACGTGTCGTGAACTTTCATGTTACGTAATGTATTAGTGAGCAATTATTTATATAAATAGTAGGGCATTCATGGCTATAGGAATTATTCATTCATCATATATAATCATCAAAGAAGTTCTTTACAAGCCACAAGTTTCCAGTAAGGCGACTACAGTAAGAAGCATGAGTAACAACCCACCTCAGCATACTGTGGAGCAACTAGTAGAGCTTTCCTAGCATCTTCAAGAGCCCCATTGAAGTTGCCTGATGCCAACCTTACAGAAGACCTGATTAGAGACAGGATGCCCACTTATTCAGTGAACACATACAGCTTCTAAACTGAAAGTTCTATGTGCCATTTATATGGTAAAAAAATCAAATGCCAAAGAAGTTAAGAAGCATCTTAAACACAAGACTAATGTTCAACGAGCACGAGAAATAAATCGGAATAGCAAAGCTTGTAGCTTCCTTAGTCGTAACTCCTTGTATAAACACTACTAGAAGGCAGTTTAACAAAATGTAAACAAAGCTCATTCTCACAATAAGACATAATAAAACAAACCTGCCCTTGTATGCAATATGAATTCCTCCAATTGGTCTAGCCTCAATAGCCTGAAATAACAAACATGGCATTGACAATTTGGGATGGGCAGTGCCAACTCTTGAAACAACATCAACAATCATGTACTTGTATTATTATTCTTCATTAAGATTATCTCTATTATATAACGGAAGAGGAGGGAACACCAAAAATCAACATTAATCTTTTTTTAATTCCTAATTAAATGGAACAATTCTCTTTCCATAACTAACCGTTACTTCCTCCATTTCACAATACTCACAACATTAGCATAGTAATCTTATATTATATTTTTTTAGAAATGTATGAGAAAAAATATAGCCAAATGGGGTCTTATTTGATTCGGCTTAATGCATACTATCACAATATCAGCCTTTTATAATTTTTACTCATCAATAATTAAAAATAATAAAGTTCAAAGTATTGCATTGAATAATGTGCAAACAAGAAACGTGTGAGTATTGCGAAAAGGACGAAGTAGTATTGTTGAAATAAAAATACTTTAAAGAAAACTATCGGTTGTTCCGACTCTCCTTTCCATAATCAAACTTTATATGCTTTGGCACGAATTATGTACTAATAATAATAAGATAAGTACCTGAGAGAATAATGCCTCAGCCTCAGAAAAATGATGGTTGTCAAACTCAATCTGAGCCCTCTTACTAAAAGCAAGAGCATCCAAAGTCCTCCTAGCAAGAACATGATCATGATCATGAGGTCCTTGAACGCAGACATCAACCATGAGCTGAGCGGCACGAGTGGGTGTCCCACAGTGGCTGATCATGGCGGACAGAGGCAAGACAACGAGGTTAGGACCACTGCCACAGCGGCCGAGACAGCCACAAGAAATGGTAGTGACATGGGGAGGTGATATTCCCAAAAGGGTTTCAAGAATTTGCAAAGAACCTTGCCTCCTGCAACTCCTATTTGTGCACACCCTTATCTCAATTGGAGATGATGATGAAGGTGGGTCTGTGGGTTTAAATGTACTAGTGAAACTGGGTATGGTTTTGATGGGTTTTGAGTTTGCACCAAAATGGAGAGATGAGATTAATTGGGAGTGCATGTTCATGTTGTTGCAATCCCTTCGACTGCTTATTGCTTTACTGCAGGGAAGGTACAAGATTTTTTCATTTTTTTTTTTTATGGTTTTGATGGGTTTCGAGTTTGCACCAAAATCCAAAATGCTTATTCTATATGGGAAAAGCCAAAGACCTATCTGATAGATGTGAACAGTAACATCTATCAAATAGGTCTGTACTACATTTTAAAAAAATATTGTACAATTTTTTCTTGTACTACAATTTTCAGAAACTATACTACTCCAAACTATATATAAATATACTACATTACGTGAAAAATATACTACATAAATATATAAGTGTACTACATTTTTTTTAAAAATAGTTTGATATGTGCCTAGCTCCCACCTATCTGATATGTACTAGGCAGCCCTCTATTGTCTATCACGCCCAAATATTTCGATCAAGTACAAATATGTTTTTTTTGGTACTACTACGAGGAGTTTCCCACCGCCTTAGGCGAGTGGACTAATCTCCCGCGGGAGTTTGCATGAGTACCTCGATGGGCAGCATCCCTCCCAGCTGAGATTTTTTCCATTCCCAAGGCTCGATCCCGAGACCTTGGTTAAGGAGCAAGAGGCCCTTAACCACTCATGCTAACCTCAGTTGGTATCAAGTACAAATATGTAGGTAGTGAATTTTTCATTTTTTTTAGGAAAATTTGTTAGAAACAACCTTTTAAATATACTTTTTTGCGAGATATAACATTTTAATTTTTTTATTGCGAGAAACAATCTTGTAGATTTTTTTTGCGAGAAACAACCTTGTATAATTTTTTTTTGCGAGAACACACCTTATCACTCTTTTCCGGCCTTAACCAAGTCAAATTTGCTATTTGCACTCCTTCTTTCTTATTTCCACACTCATTTTCCCTCCTTTGTTCCCCATTATATAAATCCCATGTTTTTTAAACCCAAAAAGTTCTTTCTCTTTTAGAAAATTGATTAAGTAGTAGTCTTAGTACTAATACATGGAATTTATATAATGGGGAACAAAGGAGGAGGGAAAAGGAGTGTGAAAATAAGAAAGAAGGAAAAATAGCAAATTTGACTTGGTCAAGGCCGGAAAAGAGTGATAAGGTGTGTTCTCGCCAAAAAAAAAATTACAAGGTTGTTTCTCGCAAAAAAAAATTTAAAATGTTGTTTCTCGCAAAAAAATGTATTTAAAAGGTTGTTTCTGACATTTTTCTTTTTTTATAAAGATAAGGAAAAAGAGATTAGATGTTTAGGAGACTTTTCGCTTGAGGAGTACTTCTAACTTTGGTGTCGTTACAAAGTACAATGGACAAAGAGGAGTGAATCTAGTCAGTAATATGAAGACAATCTAACATAAGTAGCCCATATTAGCTATCCAGTTTGATGCCTTGTTTGTTTCTTTGTATATATGTCAAATCTGATATGCTTGCAAATTGCGTAGAAGGAGACAAATATCGTCGATAAGGTTTGAGATCTGCCATGGGGGTGGACCTTCTGATTGATTGCATTAACTACAAGGAGCTTGTCCCCTTCAATAAAAATGGAGGAGCATTTGAGATTGACTGCATGTGAATACCTTTGTGCAATGTCGTTGCTTTGGCATTTAGCACACTCGTACGCCCTAGATTATGAGTACACTCTGCTAAAACTTGCCCTTGATGATCTCAGATTATGTACCATGAAGTTGCGTTGTTTTGTATTGGCCCATCGAAGTTGAGTTTGATGGAGTTCGGAGGTGGAGATGACCATCCACCGAGTATATGTTGGGAGGTGAAGCTTGGTGGAGAGTGGGTGTAGGGGGTAGGGGAATCCCAAATTGATGGGTTCGTGACGGAATCAGCGTAGTGATTCCTTATTCTCAATTCATGTTGGTATAACATAATATGTGGAAAGTACGGTGAGAAAAAAAATGACGTTATTGAAGATAACATCATCTCTTTCTTTCCAAAGACTCCATAGTAAGAAGCAAAATTTTGAAGTAAGAATCTTTTCCTATTTGAACTTAAGCAGGGTGCCTTTGACATTGTTGGACGGGATAGTAGAACCCAATCAATCTTGGACTTCTTTTAGTAACCAGAAGGAACTGGTTTTGGAAACGAACATTAGCAAATATTACTTTAATATACATAAGATTTATGATGAACATCAATCCAGATGAAATTAAAATCATTATATTAAATGAATAATTTTACAAAATATTACTCTACAATATGTTAGATGCATAGTGATCGAACATAAGTCCAAATTTAAAGAACACTGTTAATATTTTCAATGAACATTTTTAGAGAATATAATAATATATTAACTGAAATAAATTAAACATATTAAATTAAAACTATAAAAATTCAAATTAAAAATATTCAATAGTACAATCTAATGGATTTAAATTTCAACAAAGGAAAAACAAAAACAAATACAAATTATATGTTTTGTTGTTACCATTCAAATTATAAACAAACACAAAAGAAAATTATTAATATTTTAAAGGATTTTTTTTGCATAAAATCACCTTAACTTATCACTAATTTAGAAACTCTCACCTTTATGAATTTTTCCCCTAAATTTTCATCTATAGTTTTGAAAACGTTTATAAACTCCCACCACTTAACAAATTTTCCCGAACTCTGTTAAGAGCTGGACCCCACTTCATTTTTTTTGCCCTCCTACACTTCATTTCCTCTTCCTCTGTTTGTCAATCTTCCTCCGAACTTCTCTTCTCCCTCATATCAACATCAAGATCAAAAAAGTGTGCAATGGAAGATGAGAATGATGTCCCAATTCATCCTCAATATCTGACTAATTCTTAGATTTGGTTGTTCAAAAAAAGCACCAAGCAATGATTGAATCGCCACCAAGCTCGTCCTTGCAGCAAAGAGTCACAGTCCAAAGGATTATGCCAATTTTCAATCCCAACCATAGAGGTAAATTAAATAAGACAAAATATACACGGTTTCAAGGGTGTTGTAGGGAGATTGCATTCCCACTGTTTAAAAAATTAATTGATTGAATGATGAAGTTTATTTTGATTCTAAGAAATCATAAACAATTTGGCAGTAGCACATCAATCTCGGGGTCTGATTTCATTGCGAGTATACTAGAGACAGCTTCCTTTAAATCTAAAGTGTCTGAGTTTTCTTTTCTATTGATATAAAAAGATGGAGACAGAAAATGCAAAGTAGCACATGCATGAATCCCACAAGGAAGAAGCAGACACTCGAAAGTAACAATATCGGATTAACCTTTAAAGTGACATAGATAAGAACCGGAAGAAATTCATCAACTCCACGGGGGTTCTCATTTGCAATGACTGCAACATTGTGTAGCAGATTAGTGATAACTTTTAGTTTGGAGGGAAATTATTGACAAACAAAGGAGGAGGAAATAAAGGTGTGGGAGGGCAAAAAAAACTGAAGTGGGCCCAGTACTTAACAGAGTTAGTGAATAATTGTTAAGTAGTGGGAGTTTATAAACATTTTGAAAAGTTTAGGTGGAAATTAGGAAAAAAATTCATAAATGTGGGAGTTTCTAAAATCGTGATAAGTTAAGGTGGTTTTGTACAAAAGAAATCCTATTTTAAATGAATTTTTTCAGAAAATATTTACATTTGTAGTCAATGAACATTGAAATCACACACATGAACAATGATGATAATTAGATGAACATATATGCACATAAACTACAGACTAACACACTTAATATGACTAAAGAAAATGAACATTCATTTGAATAAAATGAGCATTACCATGTATTACAAAATGTGAAACTATTGGGTCAGACCGTCTGACGCAATGATTATGGTCAGACGGGCTGAGCCCATTTCATATTTTCACGCACGTGTTTCTTTGTTTCTAAACGTTATTATTTCATTTATTTTTGCTTCTCATTTCTCTCAATTTCATACGATGGTTATCATTTGGCAGTTGTTCACTCCATTCCTAAATTTCGAAAGTGTTTTTTCTGTTTTGTAATCCGAAAATCTCTGACCTAATAGTTTCACTCCGAAATTCGCAGCTTGAATTTGGGAGTTGTTCACTCCATTCCTAAATTGCTTGAATTTGGTAGTTGTTCACTCCATTACTTTGATCAATTTGACGATAGTAGTTAAGAGGGGAAGAGAAGATGATTCTAGGTATTTCGAAACTTTTTTGTTTTTATTTTGTTTTTTGTTCAATTTTGTGTTTTGTTGATCGTTTTTTTTTCTTTAAATGTATTTCGAAGGCTTCTAAGTCTAAGAAGTCAGTGAAGATTGACAAACCTGATATGCGTTTAGTTGTTTCTGCTGAGAAGAAGAATGTTTCAGACAGAGATTTGGTTTTTGTTTCAAAGTATGTATTTGTTGTTTCTTTTGATTTTGATATTTCAGTTGCATTGTATTGTTAGGGTTTCGTTTTTTGTTAATTGCATTTTGAATTAATTTTTATGTTATTTGTATTTGTGTTTGAATTGTTTTTGCTTTATTTTGTTTGAAATGTGTTCAGTTGCATTAGGCACTTTTTGTTTAGTTGTTGTTTATATTTTCAGTTAGTTGTTTGTTTCTTTCATTTATATATAGGTTTGTTCCATTGATGTATTACAGTGTAATAGGTTGTTTCTTAGGTTTTCAGGTAGATAGTTTAGGATTTCAGTTGGCGCTTTTCTTAGGTTTTTATTTAGTTTTGCTGTTATTTGCAGTTGGTGCTTAATATGTTCCAGGTGCTCTAAATTTTCGTTTCAGTTGGTGCTTTTGTTAGGGTTTCAGTTAGTTGTTGTTATTTTCAATTGGTGCTTAATATGTTTCAGGTGCTCTTATTTTCCTTTCAGTTGATGCTTTTCTTAGGTTCAATTGTTTGTCTTGTTACTTTTAGTAGGTCCTTAATATGTTTCAGGTGCTCTCATTTTCCTTTTAGTTGGTGCTTTTCTTAGGTTCAATTGTTTGTCTTGTTATGTTAAGTTGGTGCTTAATATGTTTCAGGTGCTTTTATTTTTCTTTCAGTTGGTGCTTTTCTTAGGTTCAGTTGTTTGTGTGCTTTTTTCAGTTTATTGATCTTGTTTTTTATTGACTGTTATTTTTTGTAGGTCTGATAAATCTGTTGTCAAAAAGAAAGTTGAAGCCAAGGATTCAAAGGGAAAGGTGACCTTTAGCAGATCTAATCCAGATGATTCTGAGGATCCATTTGATCCATCATATGTTTGTTTGTTTCTTATGTTTTGTTTTATTCATTTCTTTGTTTTGTTATTTTTGTGTTCTAATGTTTTTTGTTCATTTGTGTTAGGAATTTCACTACGAATGATCTTAAATCTATTCAATTGTCAGTTGTTTCTGATTTTGCTCACCTTCAACAAGTTATTAGTGGTTTATATAGTAGGCAGAGGACTTGGGTGAGGGATATTGGATTTGGGAGTTTGTTGGGTATAAAGATAAGAACTTTAGTTCTTGTCTTTTATTTGGATGTGATGTTGAGGTATAATGCTAGTGGTATGATGTTTATGAGAGAGAATGGGAATGTGTTGCTCAACAGGTTTGCTATTAGGGATGCTTTGGGTTTGTCGTTGTTAGAGAATCCTGTTGAGGTTATAGATCACGATGCATTTTGGCGTAAAGGGAGTGAAGTTGAATCCAGGGTGTAGAGTAGGAGATGGTTGGAGTTCCTTGGTATTAGTGAAGGTCAGAATCTTTATCTGTCGAAGAAGGCTTGGGCTGATCTGTTTAAGAAACATGCTGTTGGGGATGATTTCAAGAGGTTGTTTGTTTTGTTTTGTGTGACAAAGTTTCTTTGTCCCCGAGGTGATTATGGTGCAGTGGTGAAGTGTGGCAAGAGCCTAGAAGACGATTATCAGATTTCATCATACGATTGGTATGGATTTGTCAGACATTCGTTGTGTTCTGCCATTTTGGACTGTTATCATAATCTTACATCTAAGAAGGATATTTCAGGTTTTGATGGCAATAAAGTTAGTATTAAGTTGAGGGGTTGTATAGGTGCTTTGGTGCTTGCTGTGATTCACAACTTTAAATGTCGTGATTTAGATTTCACAGCAGTAGAGAAACCCTATGTGTGTTAATGGGATGATGAAGAGAGATTGGCCGAAGTGCTTAAGCAATTCCATCTGAACTTGAAGTATATTCATCCAGTCAAGCGTGATGATAAGGTGAAACAAGTTCTTGATACTGATAAGGGTTTGGGTTCTTTATCGAAGGTTGTTCAGTCTTCAAGTTCACCAAGATAGTTGGTTATAGTTATTTCATCTCACTTGATGACTGATGATGAGATCAATGCTTCTGATGTTCCTGTAAGTGATGCTTTCAATTTGTTGTTTATCAGTTTCTTTTGATTGTTTTATCTTTCAGGTTGTATTTGTATAGCTTCAGTTATTTGTTGTTATGTTTCAGTTGGTATATTAGTAGATTTAGTTGTTCCTTTTTTTGTTTCAGTTGGTATTTTAATACTTTTAGTTTGTTCCTTTTTTGGTTTCAGTTGGTATTCCAATGCTTTCAGTTTGTTCCTTTTTTTGTTTCAGTTGGTATTTCAATGCTTTCAGTTTATTCCTTTTTTAGTTTCAGTTTGTATTTTAATGCTTTCAGTTTGTTCATTTTTTGGTTTCAGTTGGTATTTTAATGCTTTCAGCTTGTTCCTTTTTTGGTTTTAGTTGGTATTCCAATGCTTTCAGTTTGTTCCTTTTTGGGTTTCAGTTGGTATTTTCATGCTTTTAGTTTGTTCCTTTTTTGGTTTCAGTTGGTATTCCAATGCTTTCAGTTTGTTCCTTTTTTTGGTTTCAGTTGGTATTTTAATAGTTTCATTTGTTATCCGTTGTTTTGTTTATTACATGTGGTTCATTTACCTTTTTAAATAATTTTCTTGGTTTGTGTTCTATTGTAGAGATATATGAAGAATCTGCATCGAGTGAACCGAAGTGCAATTGCATTCTGTGAAGTGAACTTGAAGATTGCATAAGATATTCGACAAGAAGGGGAACAACTATCTCAGGAGAGTTTATCCATTGCAATAGTATACAAATATTGTGTAAGGTGATGAAAATTGTGTTATTTTGCCTTTATTTTCATAACCAAGTTGTTATTTTTCAAGCAGTTACGGCCCCGAAAAGGCAAGCGGGTCCGGCTCTGATACCAGAATTGCACCCAGGACGAGGCTGTTGAGACCGATTAATTGATTACGAAAGGCGGAAGCGGTTGATAATATAATTAACTTGAAATTCGAAATAGTTTTAGAAATAAAACTGTCGTCGAAATAATTAAACGACTAAAACATTTGACAAAAATTAAAATTTAAAAACAGAGATGTGATTTAAATAACTCACTTTGATATATGATTGGAATAATTTGTACAAAAGATGAACAAACTTAGTATTTGATTTTTGGCGTAAGTCCTTTGTACAGGGTTTTTGTGCTTTTTTGACTATAAAAGAAATATATATATGATCTAATATTTTGATCCTTCGGAGAAACTTATGAAAATATTACAAAGATACTACTATTTGGTGTTTTGGAGTATTTGGAGTAGTTGGAGAGCTTCAAGTTGTTGTGTATATCTCTGTCAAGTTTTTTTTCTCTGTTTGCTCTTAAAGCCTTTTATAGTGAGAATTTGCATGGCTTCTACTGTTGATTATTTTGTTGCATATGACATTTGGTGTCCATTTTGCTTTGTTGATTCATCATCATCAAGCATGAGTCATAGGCTTGTCTTGGCATTGTACAAGGTTTTATTAATTTGTTGATACGTGGTGCGATGCTTGAACAGTGCCACATCCGTTTTGCATGACAGTTGTCTACTTTTCGGTCTAGTTTGTCATATTTCTTTTCGACTGATACGTCCAAAAAACACCGTTTTGAAATTTGAACCTGCAGAAAAAGCGTTAGTAAATATATTTTGTCCCTAATTTTTTGCCTAAGTGAAAAATCACTTAGCGTGATCTTTATTTATTTATATATTTTTATATTGCCCTAATTTTTGCCCGGTAAAACCTGCGGGCTATTATTTTTTACATCTTCGTAAATATTTGAAAAGTTAATCTTTCCTTCTTTGGAAAGAAATTTTTACTGCATATATGGATCGTGGGAGCAAGGTCCTCCAAACAGATCATTTGAAGGACAGTGAACTGATGAATTGGAGGAATTATCTGACGATTGAGCCATAAGTTGTGTCTTTCTTTTGAGTAACTTAATTTCTTGTTCGAGAAGCTCAATCTCTGAAATAAGTTATCCTCTGGTTTTTTGATTTCTTTGTCTTTTCTTGGAGTTGGAGGTTTTGGAACATCCTTCACTGCCTTGACTAACTGATTGCTCATAAACATATGACTTTGAACTACCTTGAGGGAACATAATTTTTCTGTAGCAAACTTTTCCCACCATTTGATCTTAAATTCTCGAACTAATGACATTGGAAATGGAGGTGGATACCATTGAGCGATATTGTAAGCCCAGCTTATTATCCATGGAATTCTAAATTCTTTGTGAAATAATATTTCTGTGGAATATGGACTTCCATTATGTATATGTGTAGAGAAGAAGTTATAAGATTTTTTGACTTCCGCTGGCCAAATTTGTTGGGTACTCCCAAAATAGTACCACCATTCGTAGAACCAAATAGGGAAATTGGAGGTACATTGAGGACAAAAACTGATAAACCATGAGTGATTAAACCCTCGAATAAAAAATGCTCGATACCATGCCATCTGATAATCAACATAATTATACTCTTGTGGATGATATGGTATTGAGAATTCCTTAGGAGCATAAACTGATACCCATTCTGATTGAGGGATAATTCTCTTAATTTGCACTTTGAATACACTGTGATCGAGGCTCTTGCAGTATGCTCAATCTCAGTTGATTTGGTGTCGACGAGTATAAACTCGTAGAACTTTTGGGTTTTGTATGAGGCTTCTGGTTTATTGTGACAGTTTGTGGGGAAAAGAGTACTGGTAAAGTTAATAATCTCCGGGATTTGAGGGGTTTCTTTGAAGCGAGTAAGAAACATATGTTCCTTACTAGTTTTGGTAATATAATTATGAGTATCTGTGTTTGGATTTTGAGTGTTTGAATTTGAAGTTGAGGCTTGAGGTGGATATTTTACAGCTTGTGAATAGGTTAGAGGCGGAAAGTCTTGAAATGCCTCAAATTTATTGGAGGTAGATGGCTTATGTTTTGAAGGTTGGAGCTTTTGAATTTCCATTACATAATCCTCTGGCTTTTGAACACCTTTGCCTTTGTCGTTGTATTGACTCATTTTACTTCTTGAAAAATTAAACTTTATTAAGATTTTCTTTACCTTATGAGAATTCTCTTGTTCGAAAATCTGGAAGAGAATTAGCTTCTCCTTTTATATATTCAATTTGAAAATAAAAAATGGATAAAATAGCTTGCCATCTAGCAAAGATTTGTTTCAAAATAATATTTTGAACACCTTTTTGTAAAATTTCTTTTGCAGATTTACAATCTATACGTAGTAAAAAAGTTTTGTTATATAAATCATCCTGAAATTTCGAAATGCAAAGGACAATAGATAAAATTTCTTTCTTAATGGTGGAATAATTTTATTGAGGTCCAAGCCAAATGCCTGAATGAAACCTAACTATTTGTTCATATTTACTATCACGAAGTGTTTGCTTAATTATTCCCCCATATCCTATCTCAGAAGCCTCTGTTTCAACTATCAAAAAGGCTTCAGGATGTGGAAGTCCTAAGCATGAGAGTGATTTAACTTTTTCTTTTAATATCTTAACATATGTTCGTCTGACCATGCAGGAGGATTTTTTTGTAGTCTTTTATAGAGACACGAACAACCTTAAATTGGGAAAAAAGTCTGCAATATAACTAAGACAACCGAGAAACCTTTGAAGTTGATTTTTATCTTTTATTTCGTTTGGAAATTTATCAGCAAATTCTATTGCTCTATTAATAGGTTTTATTATACCTTGGTAAATATCATGTCCTAAAAATCTTATTCTAGTTTGAAATAATTTCATTTTTGAAAATGATATTACTAAGCCATTCTTTTTGCTAATATGTAATAAAGTATTTAGGTGCTTGAAATGTTGTTCTATTGAATTTGAAAAAACCAATACATCATCAATATAGACTACAATATATTGAGTATAAGGATTGAAAATATCATTCATAATATTTTGAAATTTTGAAGGGTCATATTGAGTCCAAAAAGCATAACATTCCACTCATATTGTCCAAAAGGGACATTAAAAGCGGTTTTATATCTATCCTTTTCTTCTATTTGGATTTGCCAAAATCCACTTTTCATATCAAATTTAGAAAATATTTTTGCATTATAAAGTCGGCTCAATAAATCTTTTTTATTGGGAATTGGGTATCTAATCCACTGTAAAACTTTATTAAGGAGTTTGTAATTAATAACTAATCTAGGGACTCCTCTTTCTTTCTCTGCCTGGTTCATGACATAAAATGCTGCACAACTCCATGGAGATTTTGAATGTCTTATTAATCTTTTTTTATTAGGAAAAATTCACAAAAATAAGTTAACCTTTACACCCTCTTCCAAATTTAAGTTAAACTTTTGATTATCTCTAATTAAGCTAACTTTGTAACATCATTTACTTATAATGAGTTGGATTACTGTTCACCTATTGAACAGGTAAATTAAAAATCTTGACCCCTTAATATTTCCCCCAACTCTCTTTTCTCTCTCTTCGTTTATTCTCTTCCATCAAACACCTTGGTCTCCTCCATTATCCAACACCTCTAATTACTGCACTTCATCCATCATCTTGGTCTCTTCCATCACTCATTCATCTTCTTCTACGTTAAGCATTCATCTTCCCCTATATTTGAATCTGCCATAGGTATAATTTTTTTTATTTATTATTTCCTTAATTCTTCTAAGTTTGACATTTGCACATAATTTTCGTAATTAAGGTTAATTACCTATAATTGAGATGATGACGTTTTAGAGTTTCATTTTCCAGCAATGTTAGGGTTGATTATTGTTTCTTATGAGCAATTCACTCTTGTAGTTTTGCATTGTTAGGGTCAATTATTCCATGTCTGAGTTTATGAAATCACTTTCTTTCAATAACATCAGGGACAAACTTTAAACTCTGTTTCAATGAAATTATATATATTTGATGCTTGTATTAATTTTAGAATTTTGAATAATTTGAGTGTTGGGATTGTTTCATGCTTACTATTACCAAAAAATTGAATCTTTCATCTCAATATGATAGATTACAATGACAAACAACAAATTTCAGCAAGTGACACTAAGGTATTGGCATGGTGGGAAGTTTATGGTTATTAATTCTGGGGAGATGATTTATTTAGGAGGGAAAGGGAGAATAGTCCCAATAGACCCAGATGAGTTATGTTACTAGGATGTCATTGAAGAAGCAAGGACTTGTGGAAACGGTGGGCAGAGGAAGGGGAAGAGGAAGAGAGAATCAGGTAGTTAATATTTTTTTACTGTTTTCTTTTGGTTTAGCTGTTTATGAGTTATTATGGCCACTTCTAAATAATATTCCACTTGTGTTGTATAGGTGCCAATAGGAGTTGGTGTGTTCATAGCAAATGATGGATCTCAATTCACAAATGTATGCCTTGTTTAACTGTGAAAGTTGCAGTTGAGAAATGTGGAACTTGAAACTAACTTGCTTGTTTTATTTGCAGATGTCAAGTCAAGCTTCAACAATCATTCAACCAACTCAGTAGGAGGTTGTGAAGAAGTGTTACTTTCCTTAGGATTAAATAGGATTATGTTTGCCTCAGGAATGTGTTTTGATTTAACTAATGTTTCAGATATGACACTTTTTGGTCCTGATATGTTCTAAGTTCAATCATGATAACTTTGATACTTTAGTGTTATGCATAACACTTTATAATTGTTCTTGTTAGTTAGTGGGATGTCAAGCAAGTTACTATTATGTATTTTACATTAGCAGACATGAATGAGCCATGTTAATTCTATAAAGTTAGTTAATGAATAAAATTTCAGCTAAGAGCGAGAATTTTGGACAAAAAATTGCTTCTCTTATTACTCCAGGGATCATTGACAATGTCTATATAGCACAATAGAATTTGAAGACCTTCTCATATATAGTTGTATCCTTCTCTACCAATTGAAATTGAAGACCTTCAACATAATTGTTTGGATGATTATTTTCTTCAATCATTTCAAAAAGAAAAACGGCCATTTAAAAAATAATTAGTAAAAAAAATTGGTACTAAGTAGCAGTGGCACACTTACTAGACATTTTTGCAACACAATTTTATTTTGAAGAAGAGGTTTCAATGGAGGATGAAGGTGAGTGAAGGAGGAGAGTGGTGAGGATGATGGGTAAATGTCGTGAAAATGGTATCTAGGGACTAGGTATCTAATTAAAAGGGGATAAAGAAAAAAAAGAAAAAAAGGGGATAAATGGTCAATGACGTCATGCATTAACCGGTTCTACCTATTGTTGTGGGTTAGTGTAGCAGCCAACCTGTTAGAAGTAAATGATATTACAAGGTTAACGTAATTAGAGATAATCAAAAGTTTGAATTAAATTTGGAACACATAGTAAAGGTTAATTTATTTTTGTGAATTTTTCCTTTTTAATAATGTTTGAATTTCCTTTTTACAAAATTGTAACATTTCATGATTCATTTGAATTGGTCTTGCCTTTGTAGGAATATTTTTCTCTCAAAATTCTTTCATAAGGAAGTAAAACCATATGTTTTTTCCTTTCCCAAAATGCGTTAGGGATATCGGCACAAACTTCATTTTTGAAAATTTGTTCTAAATCAGAAATTCGTTTTTGAATACAAGAATTTTGTAATTGTTCTTCTATTTTTAAATATGAAATTTCCTGTTGTCAAAGAGAAATTTGAGACCTTTTGTTAGTCATTAAATTGATTTGTTGGAAAATAGAAGAAGATTGAAGTAAGGCTAAATCCTTTTGATAACCGGGGCAAGAAATTGAAAAGATACTTCCCCATAATATTTGTGTGAACACCCGTGTGGTCAACAATAAAAGGATAAATTTGAGTTACAAAAGGAGTGCCAAGTATAATTTCATTGTTGATGTCTTTCACAAGTATAAATGAATTTTTAAAACAATATCCATTATTACAAATATAAGCTTTTGGTAATTTATACTTTATTTTTAAAGGGAATCCATTAGCACTATGTAATTTTTCTGTAGTTTTCTCATAAAAGGTACTAGGAATTAGTCCTTCTTTGATACAATTTTGATCAGCACCACTATCTAGTGGCGCTATAGTGTTTATGTGAAAATCGTTTCCAATTTTAAGGGAAATGAGAATATACCATTTTTGAAAACTTATTTTTATCTATAACATTAATTTGATCGTCATTTGGTTCTTGTGAAGAAATTTGAATTAGAGGTAAAGTAAGACTATAAGAACAAGAAGGTTGCTCTTTTTGAACTTTATTTTTGTTATTATTGGATTCTAAAATAGCAATTCTAGTTTGAAGTTCTAGATCTTTTGTTTTAAATTCTAAAATTTGTTCTTGAATTTCTTTTATTTGAGACTTAAGACTGTTTACTTCTGCTTGTAAATCTTTAGTTGTAATTTGTTTAAATATATTAGGAGCAGGATATTGGTTAAATATTTTAGACAAAGTTATAGGTTCGGACCTAACTGGATTTTCCTCTTTGTAAATAATATTTAGTTTTAAAAGATATTCTTTTTTAACATCTACGTCTTCAGTTTTATCTATAAGTTTAAATAAAAATTCTTTTTCATCTTTATTTTTTGTAATGACATTAACTGAAGGATGGTACATGATATCTTCATTCATTTTAGGAGTAGTAAAGTTTTGAGTGTTAAGGGTAAAATATGTTTACTTACTACATACTAAATCTGAGTTATTATTATCTTGCGAAAATAACTTTCTAACTAAAGTAGCAATGGTCATAAAATTAATTAATTTAGTATTCAAAGGTAACTAAGCTGACACAATTTTATGGGACCAACGAGACCACCCTTACCGGGACCACCTATCCTCTTAATGGTTGACCAACGGATTTAACAAGGGCTGACCAACACTTAATGCAACCTCTTAATTACTTAAGGCACACTAAATTAAAAATTATATGATTTAGGTAACTTTTAGCGAAAAAGTATTTTAACACTAATAATAACAACTAGATATTAGTACATAAAAATTAAACTTAATTTCCACTTAACCTAACAGAACTTAAACTTAAACTATAACTTTAAACATTAAACATAATCGTAAAGTAGTGCATGCAAGTTTGTAAAATAACAATCATAACACTATTCACAAACACTATTCATGTCATAGTAAAACAAAGCTTATGCATGCTTAATGAAATTATATACGTAGCTTTTAGTTTGCAAAAGATGATCATCAAATGACATATAATATGCTCATAGTACTATTCATAGGTACTATTCATTGCACACTATACAATATTGTGTAAGGTGATGAAAATTCTTTTATTTTGCCTTAATTTTCATAACAAGTTGTTATTTTTCAAGCAGTCTACTACCGCCCCGAAGAGGCAAGCGGGTCCGGCTCGGATACCAGAATTGCACCCAGGACGAGGCCGTTTCAACCGATTAATTGATTACGAAAGGCGGAAGCGGTTGATATATGAGTAGAATAACTTTTTTGATTACGAAAGTTATGAATAACTTACTTTGATATATTACGAAATAGTTTAAATTAGAAAACTATTTCAAATAGTTTAATCAAAATTATCAATAGTTTTATGAAATTTTTACATAAATTTCAAGTTATTTTAATATTTAAAAAAGGGAATATTAACCTTTAAACTTTTCATATCTTATTTATGCAAAGATTATAGTTTGATTAAACTATTTGAAATAGTTTTCTAATTTAAAACTATTTCAAATACTAAGATTATTCATCTTTTATACAAATTATTCCAATCATATATCAAAGTGAGTTATTCTACTCATATCTCTATTTTAAATTTTAATTTTTGTCAAATGTTTTAGTCGTTTAATTATTTCGACGACAATTTTATTTCTAAAACTATTTCAAATTTCAAGTTAATTATATTATCAACCGCTTTCGCTTTTCCTAATAAATTTCATAATCAATTAATCGGTCTAAAGGCCTCGTCCTGGGTGCAATTTTGGTGTAAGAGCCGGACCCGCTACTATTCATTGCACTAGTATACAAATTATGTTGAATTTCAAGTCAAGTTAATTATATTATCAACTAAATCTGTCAAGTTAATTTCAAGTCAAATTTCAAGTTAATTATATTATCTCTCTCAAGTTAATTTATATATATGTTCAAATTAAGGTTGATAATATATCAAACATATAGATAATCAAAATTATATTATCACTTTGACATATTGCCAGGTTGATTATCTATATATGATTAATAATTTTTACATAATATATATCTATTTTTCAACCTTGCCTTTTCAGGGCGGTAGTAGACTGCTTGAAAATTAGCAACTTGGTTATGAAAATAAAGGCAAAATAAAACATATAGATAATATATAGATAATATATAGATAATCAACCTGGCTTTGATACGTGAATTGCACCTAGGACGAGGCCGTTTAGACCGATTAATTGATTACGAAAGGCGGAAGCGGTTGATAATATAATTAACTTGAAATTTGAAATAGTTTTAGAAATAAAATTGTCGTCGAAATAATCAAACGACTAAAACATTTGACCAAAATTAAAATTTAAGAACAGAGATAACTTTGATATATGATTGGAATAATTTGTACAAAAGATGAACAAACATAGTATTTGATTTTTGGCGTAAGGCTTTTCTACAGGGTTTTTGTGATTTTTTGACTGAAAAAGAAATATATATGCTCTAATATTTGATTCTACGGAGAAACATGAAAATATTACAAAGATACTACTATTAGGTGTTTTGAAGTATTTGGAGTAGTTGGAGAGCTTCAAGTTGTGTGTATTTCTGTCAAGTTGTTCTTCCTCTGTTTGCTCCTAAAGCCTTTTATAGTGAGAATTTGCATGACGTTTACTGTTGATTATTTTGTTGCATATGACATGTCCATGTTGCTTTGTTGATTCATCATCATCAAGCATGAGTCATAGGCTTGTCTTGGCATTTGAATAAGGTTTCATTAATTTGTTGATACGTGGTGCGGTGCTTGAACAGTGCCGCATCCGTTTTGCTTGACAGTTGTCTACTTTTTGGTCTAGTTTGTCATATTTCTTTTCGACTGATACGTCCAAAAAACACCGTTTTGAAATTTGAACCTGCGGGCTATTATTTTTTTACATCTTCGTAAATCTTTGAAAAGTAAATCTTTCCATCGTTGGAATGAAATTTTCCTGATTTTATTTGAGCTAGGTATTGATCAATAGGTTCTGATCGATCAATAGCCGTAGTAAAGTTGTCGGATAACCATGTCGGGATAGTAACAGTAGTGTTGCCATAATGAATGAATATAGATGGATATTGTTCTATGAGATCCATAATACTATTTATTCTTTCTAAAGTGCGATAGAATCCGGTTGCTCTTGCTTCAGTTGGATCTAGTAATTTCTTTATAGACACGTACTGAACTTTATTTGGGACATGACATTGAGAGTGATTAGATAATGCGCAGGTTTAATTTTGCCATTATCTAGCTCAATGTTGGCGCATATGATTTCTTCATAGATCCATTCTTGTCTTTGGAGATAGTATGCTTTTGAGAAGATATATTGTTGAAATTTTGTCATCTCTTCAAAAAAGTCTGTTTCCGGATGTGGTAGTACAGTGAACTTGCATATGATTCCATATTTCCAGCTCAAGATGTATGGATCATCAGCTGTGATATTGTTGACTGGCAAAAGCATTCCTCTAAGTCCTCGAGAACCAAAAAAACTTAATGGAATTCCCCAAATTCGTGAAATATCCACTTCGCAGACATCGTCATTGATTAAGTACTCTTTATACCAGGTTTTGAATTAGGTTGTCTGAATTTTGTCTATGATGATGGCTTGGATGTCATAAGGGAGTTGAATAATTTGGAGGATTAGCTCGTATATATAGAATTTACAGACCATCTTATAGGTTCTATATACGAGTTTTTCTCGATCAAAGGTTTTTGAGGCTTGTATTGGGATAGTTGTTTGGTAGATGAAGAAAGTTTGTTTAGTAGATTTTGGGATCCTTTGATGAGAGCTTGTCTTTCGTCTTGCTTCTCTTCCTTTTTTGTGATTCTAGTGATGCGATATATGTTGCCAAATCTATCTGTACGGGTATAAATTTAACGAGTAATATATATTCTTTTCGAAATAGTTTCGAAAAATGATAATTTTGTTGAAAAAGTTTTGATAAAAATTCTTTTTTATTGTTGGTTTTGGAAATAATGCAAATATTGTTGCAACATCCTTTTTGACAAAATGGAGAGGAATCTTTTGAGCAATAAGAATCAAAATCATCTTCTGATTTTATTTGAAGAATATAATCATTTTCGTTTGAGCTTGAAATACTTTGATTTGTAGGATTTTCTAAAATACATAAAGCTAATAATTTTTGTTGAAGATTTGTGTCATCACCACATAGTGCACTGATTTTTTGCTTCATAGTACATTCATTAGACTTATGACCTACTCGACCACAAGTATAACAATGAATTGTTCATTTTGGATCTAGGTTTTTCTTTGGTTGGCGTATGGGTTTTTTGAAATGTTTTTATAATATTGTTCGTTATTTGGAGGTTGCTTAAGATCGATTAATTGATTACGAAAGGCAGAAGCGGTTGATAAAATAATTAACTTGAAATTTGAAATAGTTTTAGAAATAAAATTATCGTCGAAATAATTAAACGACTATAACATTTGACAAAATTAAAATTTAAAAACAAAGATATGAGTAGAATAACTCACTTTGATATATGATTGGAATAATTTGTACAAAAGACGAACAAACTTAGTATTTGATTTTTGCGTAAGGCCTTTGTACAGGGTTTTTGTGATTTTTTTGATTCAAAAAGAAATGTATATGCTCTAATATTTTGATTATACAGAGAAACTAATATTACAAAGACACTACTATTTGGTGTTTTGGAGTATTTGGAGTAGTTGGAGAGCTTCAAGTTGTTGTGTGTATTTCTGTCAAGTTGTTCTTCCTCTGTTTGCTCCTAAAGCCTTTTATAGTGAGAATTTGCATGACTTTTACTGTTGATTATTTTGTTGCATATGACATTTGATGTCCATGTTGCTTTGTTGATTCATCATCATCAAGCGTGAGTCATAGGCTTGTCTTGGCATTTGTATAAGGTTTCATTAATTTATTGATACGTGGTGCACCGCAAGAGGGTCCGGCTCTGATACCAAGCACCGCACCACGTATCAACAAATTAATGAAACCTTGTACAAATGCCAAGACAAGCCAATGACTCATGCTTGGTGATGATGAATCAACAAAGCAACATGGACATCAAATGTCATATGCAACAAAATAATCAACAGTAAAAGCCATGCAAACTCTCACTATAAAAGGCTTTAAAAGCAAACAGAGGAAAAACAACTTGAAAGAAATACACACAATAATTTGAAGCTCTCCAACTACTCAAAATACTACAAAACACCAAATAGTAGTATCTTTGTAATATTTTCATAAGTTTCTCCGTAGAATCAAAATATTAGAGCATATACATTTCTTTTTCAATGAAAAAAATCACAAAACCCTGTACAAAGGCCTTACGCCAAAAATCAAATACTAAGTTTGTTCATCTTTTGTACAAATTATTCCAATCATATATCAAAGTGAGTTATTCTACTCATATCTCCGTTTTTGAATTTTTAAAATTATTCATGATTAAAATTATTAATAGTACTATTGTGTGTCTCCACTCTGTTTTTAAATTTTAAAATTATTCATAATTTATGATTTTTTTATTATATTATTCCATATATTTCAGATATGAAAAGTTTAAAGGTTATTATTCCCTTTTTTACTTGGTTTTCTAATTATACTATCAATTATTCAAAATTTATGATTTTTTGATAATTTAATTTCATATAATTAAAATTATTCATAGTAATCAATTATTCGTAATTTATGTAAAAATTATTAATGTTTTAAAACTATTCATAATTTATGTAATCAATTATATTATCAATTTGAAGTGGTGATGACACAAATCTTCAACAAAAATTATTAGCTTTATGTATTTTAGAAAAATCTTACAAATCAAAGTATTTCAAGCTCAAACGAAAATGATTATATTCTTCAAATAAAATCAAAAGATGATTCTGATTCTTATTGCTCAAAAGATTCCTCTCCATTTTGTCAAAATGGATGTTGCAACAATATTTGCATTATTTCCAAAACCAATAATGAAAAAGAATTTTTATCAAAACTTTATCAACAAAATTATCATTTTTCGAAACTATTTCGAAAAGAATATATATTACTCATCAAATTTATACCCTCAGATGGATTTGGCAATATATATCGCATCACTGGAATCACAAAAAAGGAAAGAGAAGCAAGAAGAAAGACAAGCTCTCATCAAAGGAACCCAAAATCTACTAAACAAACTTTCTCCATCTACCAAACAACTATCCCAAGCCTCAAAAACCTTTGATCGAGAAAAAAATCGTATATAAAACCTATAAGATGGTCTGCAAATTCTATATATACGAGCTAATCCTCCATATTATTCAACTCCCTTATGACATCCAAGCCATCATCATAGACAAAATTCAGACAACCTAATTCAAAACCTGGTATAAAGAGTACTTAATCAATGACGATGTCTTTGAAGTGGATATTTCACGAATTTGGGGAATTCCATTAAGTTTTTTTGGTTCTCGAGGACTTGGAGGAATGCTTTTGCCAGTCAACAATATCACAGCTGATGATCCATACATCTTGAGCTGGAAATATGGAATCATATGCAAGTTCACTGGACTACCACATCCGGAAACAACCTTTTTTAAAGAGGTGACAAAATTTCAACAATATATCTTCTCAAAAGCATACTATCTCCAAAGACAAGAATGGATCTATGAATAAATCATATGCGCCAACATTGAGCTAGATAATGGCAAAATTAAACCTGCGCATTATCTAATCACTCTCAATGTCATGTCCCTAATAAAGTTCAGTACGTGTCTACAAAGCAATTACTTGATCCAACTGAAGCAAGAGCAAACGGATTCTATTGCACATTAGAAAGAATAAATAGTATTATGGATCTCATAGAACAATATCCATCTATATTCATTCATTATGGCAACACTACTGTTACCATCCCGACATGGTTATTCGACAACTTTACTACGGCTATTGATCGATCAGAACCTATTGATCAATACCTAGCTCAAATAAAATCAGGAAAATTTCATTCCAACGATGGAAAGATTTACTTTTCAAAGATTTACGAAGATGTAAAAAAATAATAGCCTGCAGGTTTTACCTGGCAAAAATTAGGGCAAGATAAAAATATATAAATAAATAAAGATCCCGCTAAGTGATTTTTCACTTAGGCAAAAATTAGGGACAAATAATATTTACTAACGCTTTTTCTGCATGTTCAACTTTCAAAGCGGTGTTTTTGGACGTATTAGTCGAAAAGAAATATGACAAACTAGATCGAAAAGTAGACAACTGTCAGGCAACATGGATGCGACACTGATCAAGCACCGCACCACGTATCAACAAATTGATGAAACCTTATACAAATGCCAAAACAAGCCTATGACTCATGCTTGATGATGACAAATCAACAAAGCAACATGGACATCAAATGTCATATGCAACAAAATAATCAACAGTAAAAGCTATGCAAATTCTCACTATAAAAGGCTTTAGGAGCAAACAGAGGAAGAACAACTTGATAGAAATACAAACAACAAATTGAAGCTCTCCAACTACTCCAAATACTCCAAAACATCAAACAATAGTCTCTTTGTAATTATTCCATAAGTTTCTGATAAGTGGACTTTAGGTTCACTTATTTGCATTTAGTTTTAGGGCATTTAGATGCATTTTAGGCCATTTAGCTTCCTTTTCTTTCCCTTTTTCATCATTTCTTATAATCTCATGCTTAGTATTTAGTTTTAGTTCATTTGCATATAGTTAGGGTGCATATAGGTCATTTTATTTGCATATGCATACCCCCCTCCCCCATCTAATGTTTGCTTGGAGTGTTTTGAAGATATATAAGCAAGGAAGAGGCTCCAAACAGGGGAGCGGGCGCTCCTGAGGAGGCGGAGCGGGCGCTCCGTGTGTGAAGAAGCAAAGAGTAGCTGACAGTAGCTTGGAGCGGCCCTGGAGCGTTCCAGGAGCGGGCGCTCCAAGCTTGGAGCGGTCGCTCCATTTTGCAAGGAGCGGGCGCTCTGTCGCCCAGATTTTGGTATTTCGATTTTGTATCGGTCGATTTCGATTTTGTATCGGTTTTTTTAGATGGTTTCGGTTTGGTGTTTATGGTTTTGCCCTTAGTACTTTGGGGGTATAAAAAACCCATTTTTGTAATAATAATAGGGATGTTTTAATTTCGGAATTTTATTTAGCTTAATTAGAGAGAGTTTTAGAGAGAGAAGTAGAGTTTAGAGAGATAAAATTGATCTTGAATTGTGAATTGAAGCTTTTGAAGGTATTTCCATGGAGTTTTGCCATTGATTTTCATCTATCTTAGAGTATTTCTTCTATTCCTTCTCTTTATTTGCTTTATTACTTGCTTTATTTTGTTTTAGCCTTTGATTAATAGTGATTATTTTATGATTAGTTCATTTATGTTAATTTTCACCATTGTTGATTCACAAATGTTGTTTGAACCTTCTTATTTTACCTTTTTCATGGCTAGAGAGTAGTTTTTAGCTAGGGGAAGGGGATGACCTAGGTGATCATGAGTTGACCTCAAAAGTCAAGCTAGGGGGTTAGATTTAGGTGAAATTAGGTTGTCTAGCCTTTTTATTTTCTTGTTTAATGGCTTGATCATCAATTGAACTTGATTAGGGGATCAAAAGTGAAGGATTGAGAGATGAAACTTTTGATGGACCTTAGACTAGTCAATAGGTTGACTTCACCATGAGAATAGGTTTTAGGCTTCCTAGGACCTTAATCGAATCGCTATGAGTTGTGGAAATACTTGATTGATTGATTTTTCCATGTGAATAGGTAAAATTGGTTGATTAAGTCCTCCTAATTAGCTCGAGAGAGTAATTAGGAAACATATGAGTGACTTAGTCCCTTAGTTGACCCTAATGAATCCCCTTGGCTTGACAAATAGGTTAGCAATTGGTTAACTAGTGATTCCTCTACCCCTAGTGTCTTCCTATTATAGTTAAACCCAATCATTTTCTTTAATTGTTAGCTAATTAGTTCATAGTTTCTTAGTTAATCAATTAATCTCAAAAACCACCAAAAATAGCTTAGCTCGCTAAATCACATTTAAACCTTGATTGATCCTTGATTCCTCGTGGATTCGACCCTTTCTTACCCTATATTGGCTAAGTTAGGTTTATATTTGGCACGTGCAACGACCGTGTCAAATTTTGGCGCCGTTGCCGGGGAAGCAATGAATTACATTGATTTTGATGTCGATTTTCGAGTCTAAGTCACCCCTTATTCTTCTTTTCTCTTTTTCTTTTTCCTCCCCCTCTAATGATGAAATTCTTGTTACTGCTAACCCTTTACTTAGCTATGGTTTTGAAAGCAATTACATCTTGGGGCACATTTTCAAGAATGGCAAGTTTTTCGATTCCTCAATTCGAGAATGAGTCATTTTGGAGGTATTACACTAGGGTGGAAGATTCTCTTCCAATCAACTATAGTTGTGAGCTATGGGAGGTTTGTGAAGTAATCTATGCCGGTTTGAATGATTTCACTCGATGCGTGGTTGAGGATATGCATCATGGAGAATTTCAAGCTCTTTCCTTGAATGAAGCTTGGGATTATTACATTTGGCTAGCTCAAGACACGTATGAGTGGGATATGGGCACAAATCTTAGGTTTGTTCAACCGGACCAAGGTATGCCTCCACCTCTTTCTCCTAGTTGTGATGAAATGCATTCTATGAATTATGATCCTTATTTATCTAATGATTGCATTAATCACAATGATTGCAATTCAATTTCTCACATGCCTAGTCATGATACTCCCCCTCCTTCTTCTAGTTGGGATGATGTGAATTGCCATATGCTTGATGTTGGGACTTACAATGACGCTTCTCCCCTTATTAATAATCAAAGCTCTTCTCTACTTGATTCTAGCCCAAAATTGCATGATTTTATTTCCGCAAATGCTTGTCGAATATGATAATGTTATTGATGCTAGTTTTGAGGAGCTCAAGTATTATGTGAAGGGAGGAGAGAAATATTGTGATTTATTTGATCAAATCAAGAAGTTGGTGAGTAGACGTGACTCTCTTGAATCTAGGTGGAAGGAAGTTGCCCTAGAGCAGTCTCAAGGATGTGAGGATGAGCGTGAAGAGTCCAATAGAGATGAAAAGGAAAAAGAGGGTGAAAATGATGCCTACGAATCTAGGTCTTTGATTGAGGATGATGGTGATTCTTCCAATGAAGAGAATGAAAATGCATCTAGGGAGAATCATGTACCTTATGTTCATGAATTTTGGAGTAGTGATGATGAGGATGAGGCAAACCTAGGTTGGATTAATCCGATTCATGAGGAGGAAGGTGAGGATTGTGAGGACATTTGTGAATCCCTTGATTCCCTTCTTACCCCTCCTTCCCTTATTGACTCCAATGTTCACTTTTCTTCCATCCCACCTCAATCATCAAATGACCATGATTCCCTTGTGAGAGAAGAGCCTTTGCTTGTGGTTGGAAATGTCAATGATGAACAAGGAGAGAAACATGTAGTTGAGGGAGCTTGTGAAAGGGCCAATGTGGAGAGATTATGTGATGTGAGTGAGGTTTTAAGTGTGGAAGTTGTTCCTATTCGACCCCCTCACATCCCTTTTTCGAGGAGGCTTGATCTCATTCCCTTCTTTCCCTATTTCTTTTTCTTTTGTTCCCAAATCACAACTACTCACGGAGTCTCCCATCTCTCTTGACCCTCCGGATGTTCTTGTTGACTCCATGAGAGCAAATGTGTATAGTAGTAATAGTTTTTCTTCATTATCTTTTTCTTCTTTTTATTTTGGTTTTGATTCTTCTTATTTTCTTGATTTTTGTTTTCATTCCCCCACCTTTTTTCTTTTCTCCCCATTTAGGCATATAGTAATGTATTACTTTGTGCATGTTTGGCTTCTTGCTATTGCCTATTTGGTCTTTTCGGAATTGTGTGCGGTTGCATATGACAAGTCATTGCGATTAGGGCTGTTCAAAATTCGATCCGGACCGGTAAAGTGGACCGGACTTGTCCTGGACCAGACCGGACCGGTCACAACCGGTCCGGTCTTCGGGTCAAAGATTTTAATTTTTCCGGTCTTCGGTCCGGTCCGGTCCGGTCCAAAACCCTGTAAAATCGGTCTGGGACCGGACCGGTTTTTCATTCAAAAATATGAATATCGAAGATCAAAAAATATAATTTTCTCCTTTTGTATATTTTAGATTATATTTTATTCGTAACTGATTTAGATTAAAGTCTCAAAAAAGACCTTGAAAAATTCATTTTGAAGATTTACTTTTATAATATTTTCTTATAATGATCAAAAGTATTAAAAAGAGTGTGGAAAAGTGAAAAACCGGTCTAATTCGGTCCGGTCCAGGGTTTGGACCGGTTTTTCCGGTCCGGTCCGGTCCCGGTCCACTAAAAATCGGTCCGGTCTTCGGGTCTTAAATTTAAGAATTCCGGTCTTCGGTCCGGTCCGATTTTTTCCGGTCCGGTCCGGGTTTGGACCTGCGAACAGCCCTAATTGCGATCGTTGAGGTGTTATTTAGTAGACACCATAATTCCTCTTTGTAAATAGGTTTTCCCTTTTTCTTTCTTATTTTTCTTTCTATTTTCATTTCTTCCGCCCCCTCCCCCCCTTTTCCTTTCTTTCTATTTTCCTTTCCTCCCCCCTTCCCCTTGCCTTTTTGACTTGTTTGAAGCATTGAGGACAACACTTCATTTAAGCTTGGGGGAGAGAGCATTTTAGTTTGTTTATTTTCCTTTTAGGTTGCATTTAGGTTGCATATAAGGTAATAAGAAAATTTTTCAAAAATAGCAAAAAGATTTTGCATCACTTAGTCAAGGAATGACTCTATATGACGATCTTAGAGGTTAGAGGTTGGGAACTTGATTTTTGAGTAGGGGTGAATTAGCTTGAGTGTCTTATGTGCTCGTTAGAAGTATTAGGGGTGCTTTAAGCTTGGATGCCTAGGTCTTGGTACGAATAGTTCCCTCAATTGTCCGAGACTCGCCTTTAGCGTGAATTAGTGTCTCTATTTCCCTATAAAAAGTCTTTACTCTCTCCCTTGACCTTGGATAAGCCCTTTAGAGACCTTGAGAACCCTTCTAGCTCAATAAAATGCAAGACTAGTAGTGTTTAAAAAAAAAAGAAGAGGAAACAAAAAGAAAAACGCAAAAAAAAAATGAAAAAAAATAATGAAAAGTAAAAGAGCCTTTTTGGCCAATTGGATCAAATAAGTGGTGCATAAGAGCCCACAAGGCTAGTATCCCATAGTTATAAAAAAATCATGTATCGGCCTCTAGAGATGCTCCAATGCCTTTGATATGAGCTACCTTACCCTCTTATCGCGTCTCATACCGAGTGCTCGGTACCGTGCCTCAGAAACATGACTATCGAGTGAGAGGTAGACCGCGTGAGGAGGTAGTCTAGGGCCCTTGAAATCAAAAAAAGAAGTTAACTAGTGAATAAATAAGCTAGCTTGGGGGATCTTGTGAGCTTGTGGGGCGTGATTGGTACAAGGTTGAACGAGTTTTTCCATTTTGTAGGGAAAGGTTTCACTTAGGATCAATGAGGGCTTGTGTGATAGTTGAGGGACCTTTAGGACGATCATTTTCTTTGCACACTAGCTTAGACCACTCCTTTGACCCCTAACTTGTGGATAAGGAAGGACGGCTATAAGCTTTGAAAGTTGGTCGAGATCTCCCATTGCCTTGACACCTCTATTAGGACGAGGATCTTGATTTCGTGATGCCCTTCTTAGTTTTTATTATTGCATTGGTTTCCTTGAGATTGCTAATTGCTTGAGGATAAGCAATTAGCAAGCTTGGGGGAATTTGATAAGTGGACTTTAGGTTCACTTATTTGCTTTTAGTTTTAGGGCATTTAGATGCATTTTAGGCCATTTAGTTTCCTTTTCTTTCCCTTTTTCATCATTTCTTATAATCTCATGCTTAGCATTTAGTTTTAGTTCATTTGTATATAGTTAGGGTGCATATTAGTCATTTCATTTGATTATGCATACACCCTCCCCCATCTAATGTTTGCTTGGAGTGTTTTGAAGATATATAAGCAAGGAAGAGGCTCCAAACAGGGGAGCGGACGCTCCTGAGGAGGCGGAGCGGGCGCTCCATGTGTGAAGAAGCAAAGTGAAGCTGGCAGTAGCTTGGAGCGGCCCTGGAGCGTTCCAGGAGCGGGCGCTCCGTCGCCCAGATTTTGGTATTTCGGTTTTGGTTTTGTATCGGTCGATTTCCGTTTTGTATCGGTAGATTTCTGTTTTGTATCAGTTTCTTAGACGGTTTCGGTTTTGTGTTTTATGGTTTTGCCCTTAGTACTTTGGGGTATAAAAACCCATTTTTGTAATAATAATAGGGATGTTTTAATTTTAGAATTTTAATTAGCTTAATTAGAGAGAGTTTTAGAGAGAGAAGTAGAGTTTAGAGAGATAAAGTAGATCTTGAATTGTGAATTGAAGCTTTTGAAGGTATTTCCATGGAGTTTTGCCATTGATTTTTCATCTATCTTAGAGTATTTCTTCTATTCCTTCTCTTTATTTGCTTTATTACTTGCTTTATTTTGTTTTAGCCTTTGATTAGTAGTGATTAGTTGATGATTAGTTCATTATGTTAATTTTCATCATTGTTGATTCACAAATGTTGTTTGAACCTTCTTATTTTACCTTTTTCATGGCTAGAGAGTAGTTTTTAGCTAGGGGAAGGGGATGACCTAGGTGATCATGAGTTGACCTCAAAAGTCAAGCTAGGGGGGTTAGATTTAGGTGAAATTAGGTTGTCTAGCCTTTTTATTTGCTTGTTTAATGGCTTGATCATCAATTGAACTTGATTAGGGGATCAAAAGTGAAGGATTGAGAGATGAAACTTTTGATGGACCTTAGACTAGTCAATAGGTTGACTTCACCATGAGAATAGGTTTTAGGCTTCCTAGGACCTTAATTGAATCGCTATGAGTTGTGGAAATACTTGATTGATTGATTTTTCCATGTGAATAGGTAAAATTGGTTGATTAAGTCCTCCTAATTAGCTCGAGAGAGTAATTAGGAAACATATGAGTGACTTAGTCCCTTAGTTGACCCTAATGAATCCCCTTGGCTTGACAAATAGGTTAGCAATTGGTTAACTAGTGATTCCCCTACCCTTAGTGTCTTCCTATTATAGTTAAACTCAATCATTTTCTTTAATTGTTAGCTAATTAGTTCATAGTTTCTTAGTTAATCAATTAATCTCAAAAACCACCAAAAATAGGCTTAGCTTTCTAAATCACATTTAAACCTTGATTGATCATTGATTCCTCGTGGATTCAACCCTTTCTTACCCTATATTGGCTAAGTTAGGTTTATATTTGGCACGTGCACGGCCGTGTCAGTTTTTCCGTAGAATCAAAATATTAGAGCATATATATTTCTTTTTGAATAAAAAAATCACAAAAACCCTGTACAAAAGCCTTACGCCAAAAATCAAATACTAAGTTTGTTCATATTTTGTACAAATTATTCCATTCATATATCAAAGTGAGTTATTCTACTCATATCTCTGTTTTTAAATTTTAATTTTTGTCAAATGTTATAGTCGTTTAATTATTTCGACGACAATTTTATTTCTAAAACTATTTCAAATTTCAAGTTAATTATATTATCAACCGCTTCCGCCTTTTGTATTCAATTTAATCAATTAATCGGTCTAAACGGCCTCGTCCTCGGTGCAATTCTGGTATCAGAGCCGTACCCGCTTGCCTTTTCGGGGCGGTAGTAGACTGCTTGAAAAATAGCAACTTGGTTATGAAAATAAAGGCAAAATAAAACAATTTTCATCACCTTACACAATATTTGTATACTAGTGCAATTAATAGTACCTATGAATAGTACTATGAGCATGTTATATGCGATTTGATGATCATCTTTTGCAAACTACAAGCTACGTATATAATTTCATTAAGCATGCATAAGTTTTGTTTTACTATGACATGAATAGTGTTTGTGAATAGTATTATGATTGTTATTTTACAAACATGCATAACCTATTTTACCATTATGTTTAATGTTTGAAGTTATAGTTCAAGTTTTGTTATGTTAAGAGGAAATTAAGTTTACTTTTATGTACTAATATCTAGTTTTTATTATTAGTGTTAGAATACTTTTTCGCTAAAAGTTACCTGAAGCATATAATTTTTAATTTAGTGTGCCTTAAGTAATTAAGAGGTAGCATTAAGTGTTGGAAAGACGTTGGTCAGCCCTTGTTAAATCCGTTGGTCATCCGTTAAGAGGATAGGTGGTCCCGGTAAGGGTGGTCCCGTTGGTCCCATTTAATTGCGTCAACTTACTTACCTTTGAATACTAAATTAATTAATTTTATGACCATGGCTACTTTAGTTAGAAAGTTATTTTCGCACGATAATAGTAACTCGGATATAGTACGTAGTAGGGAAATTTCATTTCCTATTAACTTTCAAAATTGGACTATTCCTAAAAAACATATAGATGATATATATCAAATAGGAAAATTTGACTTCAAAACAGCCTTTTTCTATTAAACACCATGAAGAAACTACAAGTTTGAATCACGAATTTCAAAGTATTAAATTACTTAATAAAACGGCTATTGATGAATATTTAATGACCTATAGATATATTCATTTCGGAATGATCCAAATAGCTTTAAAACCTCTCTCGAGAAGGTTTAGATTGTCCTAATTATATAGCCTTAAGAGACAATCGTTTAGTTGGTTATAACGATTCCCTTTTAGCCATGATTCAAACTAATATTTGTAATGGTCCTATATATTTTAATTGTTGTCCAAATTTTACCGTAGACATGACTGATCCATGGATATTAGATACTTTAGTCATAGATGTTCACCTTTCAAACAACTCAATTGTACAATTCAACAAACATGTTAAGAATTTTGCATTAATATATCATGTTTATTTTAGATTATTATCTTCTCAATTAAATCCTGAATGCTTATTACATCCTACTATAGATGAGACTATTTTATTAAAAGTAGAAACCGAAAATGCAGCCACCTTTACCCCTAAGAAATTAAAATGAAATGAAATTACAATTCAACAATAATTTCTTATCCAATATAGTCCGCCACCTCGTAACATTGCTCAAAAAATTATTGATCAAATTATAGAAGAACCCGATGGTCAAGTAATTATAAGATTAGGTAGTAATAGACCCTGCACCCCTAGTCGAAAAGATTCAATCAATAGTTTTCAATCTCCTATTTCTCAAAAATCCCATTTCGAAGAATCATCAAAATTTTATTATAAAAATCCAATCCCGGAAGATGTAGCTGAATCTTCTACTAATTCAAATTCACCTACCTCTTCAACCATGAAACCACCAACCTATTCTTCTATGAATGTTATCTTAGAAGAATTTCAAATTGATTTAGATTATATTCAAAAGGATTTTTATTCAAAAGAAAATAGTGATAAAAGGACTGGTATTTTGGATGTTTTGATCAAAATACAAGAAACGTTATAAGATCAAATTGGATTTCAGATATGAAAAGTTTAAAGGTTAATATTCCCTTTTTTACATGGTTTTCTAATTATACTATCAAAAATAATATTTTTTACCAATTTAATCAATGCCAAATAAATACTACTACTAGTTTAGTTAAAAATTGGACACTAAAAGATTGAAAATTTGTCAAGTCCATCTATCCTCCTTCGACCGAAGTGCGAGTCAATAATGACGAAGGCTCCTTCGTTATGGCTCCCTTTAAGAAGGGTAGGGATGACGATAATTCCTCGACAGTTAATTTAGGCGATATTAAAAAATTATACCATCAAAATAATTATTCAAATCAACTTCTTACAACAATTTCCAAACAAATAGAAATTTTAGCTGCTCGTACAACTACAAAATCTCAAGAAATTGAGGATTTAACTTCAAAATTAGGAACGCTTTCAATAACTAAAAAGGAGACCAAATTTCCAGTAGACCTTGCTACCCCACACATTAATACTACTGAAATTCCAATATATCGCCAAAAAGCTCTTCATTCACCTGAAAAACCTAGCCCTTTAGTTAATAAAGTTAATGAAAAACTATCCTCTTTAATGAAACCAAATAATAATATTAATGTTTTAAACAAATATATCCCCAAGGAGGAAGAGGATTCAAATGACTCCGATAATTCAAATGATAATGAAATTAACAGAATAAAAAATCGTTCATGGAAAAATATTTCCACTAGAAATTATTATAATAGACCGACTCCACCAGATATTCGATACGAAGAACGACATAAATTTAGAGACACACAATATGATGGCTCCGCTGTCTATGAATGGAATATAGATGGCAGATCTGAGTATGAAATATTAAATGTTCTATTAGAAATGACTATGGTTGTCACCACCTATAGATCAAAGCATTGTGATGAGCAAACCATAATTGATTTTCTCACCACCGGCTTTACAGGCCAACTTAGGAATTGGTGGGATAATAGCATTAGCACCGATATAAAACAACAAATAGTGAATCACGTCAAAGCTGAAAGAGAACAACAAATCTATGACAGTAGCTCAATTCTCATCAATATGATTGCTATGCATTTTATAGACAATCCTTGAGAAGAAATGTCAACAAATCAAATAGTTCTTACAAATCTTCGATGTCCAACACTTGATGATTATCGTTGGTACAAAGATGTTTTTCTTAGTAATATTTTTAGGAGAAATGATTGTAATCAAGCCTTTTGGAAAGAAAGATTCATTTCTGGACTTCCATCATTATTTTCCCAAAGAATATTCACTAAACTAAGGGAAAATTCAGGTCAAGAAGAAATCTTTTATGATAGTATGACTTATGGTCAAATATTTTCCTTTGTCAAAAAGGAAGCAATAGCGCTATGTCAAGAACTAGCCATCCAAAATAAATATTCTTCTGAAAAAAGGGAAAGACGAAGGGAACTAGGTAGCTTCTGCGCTGCCTTTGGTCTCAACCCCCATCCGCAATCAACAGAAAACGATTTAAGAATCAATATAAATCAATTAAGCAACCTCCAAATAACGAACAATATTATAAAAAACCCATACGCCAATCAAAGAAAAACCTAGATCCAAAACAAACAATTCATTGTTATACTTGTGGTCGAGTAGGTCATAAGTCTAATGAATGTACTATGAAGCAAAAAATCAGTGAACTATTTCCTTTTTTGGTTTCAGTTGGTATTTTAATGCTTTCAGTTTGTTCCTTTTTTGGTTTCAGTTGGTATTCCAATGCTTTCAGTTTGTTCCTTTTTTGGTTTCAGTTGGTATTTTAATGCTTTCATTTGTTATCTATTGTTTTTGTATTACTTGTGGTTCATTTACTTTTTTTTGATAATTTTCTTGGTTTGTGTTCTGTTGTAGACATATATGAAGAATCTGCATAGAGTGAATCGAAGTGCAATTGCATTCTGTGAAGTGAACTTGAAGATTGCACAAGAGATTCGACAAGAAGGGGAACAACTATCTCAGGAGAGTTTATCCCAAGAAGATGGTGGAGATGTGCTTAATGATGATTTCTTTGCTCAAATTGATGAGTTGGAGAAGGAATATTGAGAGAATAAACGGAAGGCAGAGGATTTGAGTGTGAAAGTTAGCCCAGTCGTGAAGAAAGTTCAGGTTGCTGTTGAGAGGAATCAGACACATGTCTTTAATCCAAGTGATCCTCCAGGAGCTATTTCTTTTTAAAGGTGGAGTTAGTACAGGAGAGGTTGTTGGGAAGAAGCATGATGATTCTGATTCGCGTGCGAAGGAAGATGAATCTGAAGATGAGGCAGGTGAAGATAGTGTTCATGGTGATGATTTTCATAAAGGTGGGAAGTCAGCCGATGTAATACCCTCAATTTTTTAATTTAATTTTATTATTTATCAAGCTTTAATATTATTTCTACGTAAAAATAATTACAAATAACTTTGTTTTATTTAATAATATGTTTATTAAAAATGATTTAGTTTATTCTTGAAATATTTATTAAATGAATTTTTTAAAGTGATTTGAATGTTGAAGTTATTAAAATTTTTTGGTTAGTCATTCAATTCTAAATAATTTTTGGTGATCATTTATGTTGAAGTTTCTACATTGTTTAGTCATAAATCCATAAGCTAGAAGATGTTGTAACCCAAACATCTAAGTGCCAAGCCCAATCTCCTACACCATGTGCAAGTACCTTAGCCCAAAAATAAAATAAATAATAAAATCACCAAAATCAGAATTAGAAATCCGATTCATCTCCTTCTTCAACCTTCCTCCCTCATGTGACTACAAGACATCCAAGAGCAAAAATCCAAACACTTCATCATTCTTGTCAGATTTTATCAACACAAAAGCAAAAACTCAGGAAAATCTGAGCAAAGTAGTCAAAGCAATATCAGAATTTCAAATGTGAAAGATTTTCACAATTGATGGACTTGACCAAAGCTCACATGTTCTAGCAAATTTCTGCTATAAATAGCAAATCAACCCACTGAATTTCTCAAGCAACTTACTACAACCAAAGGTTGCTTCAATTCTCCTCCCTCCTTCTTTTAATTGATGTCTTAAATATGAAAATATGAATCAAATTTTCTAAATCACCATTAAAACAAAGAAACAAACTAAAACCACCACAACCCCACCAATCTGCGCCACCACCACCGCCACCCTGCTGCAGCCGCGCAGCCAGTAGCGGCCTTATCCGACACCAGCCACGCAGCCCAACCGAGACAGCAACGCCCCCTCCTTGCACCTCCCTGTTCGAGCCCAAAAAACCCCAAATCGTAGACCCCTTGCTGTCGCCAGCCAGCCCGCGACGCAGCACCACCGCGGCCACCCTCTGACCGCAAGGTCGCTGGAAACCCGGCACAAAACCGGCAGCCATCCTTCCTCTATTTTCCTTCTCTTCTTCCCCCTTCTACTGCTTCTTTCTTTTTTTCTCTTATTTTGTTTCCACTTAACCCAAAGACCCAAAATGAAATAAGAGTCATTGTGTTCTAATATTGACCCAAAGCCCAACCTCACTTCCACCCTAAATCTGATTTTATTTAAGTTAGCCCAACACATAAAAATAATCCATCTTTCTTTACTTGGCTTGTTTTGTTTAAATAAAATAAAAAGTTTTATTAAGTTTATTACTTCTCTCAATGAGTAAATTAATCTTTTCATAACTTTAAAAAATATTTCTATGTGTCTAAAATAAAATAATGAATATATTGAAGTTGATTTATATGTTTATTTAAATTATTTATAATGTTTAAGTTAAATAAATGTTAAAGTTGAAATAATGTTTAAGTACTTAAAATGATTTTTATAACTAAAATAATATTTGATTTATAAACTTCTTTTAAGTGAATAAAAAGTTTCTTTATGTGACATGAGTCAAGGATCAAAGTCAACCATTGGAGATGAGCCTATTTGCTTGGTTCTTGAGACCTTTGGATTCAAGCTCAAGGCTAATGGTCCTTTTGTGACTATGATTGTTTGGGAGGATGAACTAGCTTGTGATGGCTAATATGGGGCGTCCATATGTAGTCATTTAGAGTCTTTTATTTGCTTTTGAGTCATTCCATTCATGTAATAAAACATTCCATAAGGGCCGAAAATATGGTTGGAAATTCGGTCATTATGAGAAGTCCTAGTAGAGTTCTAGTTCCTATTGAGTTTAGGATAGATTTTGGTAAATGATAAGTATTTAGGCGTGTGAAATAAGATTTATATGGCTGAAATCCTATCATTCTTATTTAGCTATCTTTTCTTATGTTTATCTTTATCTTTTCCTAGATTTTAGGGATTAAGATTTATTTTGCTTTCTAGATAGAATTTATGCTTTCTAGATAGAGTTTTAGGTTTCCTATCATACTAGAACATGTACTAGTATAAATAGGGCCTAAGGTCGACATTAATAAATAGATATTCAGAATTTTGATTCATATTTTCGAGTATTAGTTGTTTGTCAATTAATTTCGTTCCATTTAATAATTTTCAGGAGTGTTAATTATTAAGTGATTAATCTACTTATTCCAGGTAATGGTTTAAGGGAGGTTAAAGTTAATTAAATCTTTCAGGAGTGATTGATTTAATTTCCATATCCTAAAACACATAAACACATTCACAAATTGATTCTTGAACGTTTCTTGATTTAAAGATTGGATCTTGGAAAATTTCTTGGAGTTCTTGATTTGTTTCTTTGACAATTTTCGGACTTAATTACCATAGGATCCTTTGCTTGGATTCTTTCTTTGGATGCTACTCTACCTTGGAGGTGCATTCATATCAATTGGTATCAGTTTTCCAGGAGGGTGAGGAAAGAAAGTGTCCGACTTTCTTGGTAAGATTCTTAAACTAGTAAATTCTAGTTCTTGATCCTTATTTGGGCTTGTGTGGTTGTTTGGCTACCATTCTTGTTGGCGTGAGTTTTGTGTGTTTGTGTGGCTTATTTGTTGTTGTTTAAAGATTTAAATCATGTCTAATGTGGAGAGACTTGAGAAAATGATGCATGATTTACTTATTGGTGTTGAGGAGGACAGAGCTAGGGCTAGGAGGTTAGAAACCGCCCATCTAACCTTGCATGACATTGTTAAAAGGAAAAACGACCCTAATCATGTTGATTATGAATCTGATCATGATGTTGTGTGATGTCACGTATTTATATAGAGTTTCCTCCCTTATTTACAAGCTAATTTGTGCGTAATTGGAGCTCTTGGGAGCTATTTTGTGCTAACTATCGTATATAGTTGTGGTTTTGTCTTTTAGTGTTGAATTGCAGGTTTTAGGGAGTTTTCTCCTTATTACCGAGCCATTTGGAAGTAACCACGGCTTTACGAGATGTTACGAGGCACGTATGATGGCTCACGAGCTTTATGGGTAGTTTAGAAGGTCCCAAGACCTCTAAACGTGACGAATTGAGAGCCAAAGAGTCAAAAAGGAGGTTTCCGTACCTTGATCGGGCAAAAATGGCCCGATCGGGCGAAGATATTTTGATCGGGTACAAAAGTTGCGGACCCGATCGGGCAAGCATTGCCCGACCAGATCGGGCGAGGAGACATGTGCCCAGACCCGATCGGGCAACCCATGCCCGACCCGATCGGGTCGGTGTCTTGAAGAGTGTTTTATGTTGCTGGGCTGCTGCTACGTCCAAGAGGGAAATGTGGGCTTCGTTTAGTATCAGCCCGATCGGGTGGTGTCCCAGGGCCCGATCGGGTGGGCCAACTTTCACGCTTACTCGCTGGTAGGTTGCTGCGCTGAACAAGAAAAGACAAACGATAAAATCTCACTATGGGCCCGATCGGGTGGTCTTTGGCCCGATCGGGTTCCATGCATTATTGCGCGGATTTCGTCTTTTAATTTCCGTTTTAGTTAGACTTGAGGGGGTATTATAAATACCTTTTTCCTCATTATTTAGAGACATCTTTATTCTAGTTTTATTCTAGTTTATTTCTGATAGTTCTTAGCTTAGTTTAAACACTTTAGATTAGATTAAAGGTGATTGAACCTATTCGATTTCAATAAAAGTTCCTGCTTTCTGTCAATTGGTATTCCTCTTTACCCTAATCTCTTTTATTATTCTTAATTGCTTAGCTTAAGTATTTAATTATTCATGGTGCAGTTGTTAGGGTTTCATATTAGTTTTGTTGTTGTTAATTCGATTATGAGTGAGTAGTTCTCTTTCTAAGGTGTTAGATAGGAAAGCCATGTTTATACCATGATTGTGATTTAGATTTCTATCAATTTCTAGGGTTTGATTAGGGTGATTGTGACGTGGTTTGTTCTTAATTAGTGATTAATATCAATGTACAATTTCATTGATTGCTTTTGGTTAATAGTTGTTTGCACAGATCCGTCTTACGACTAGAGGCCTAGGACACGTTAGTAGTTCTGATTACGTTAGTTAACATGCGGCGTATGTTGAACTATGAGCGTTGAGTATTAACCATAGCTCAACACATGCTCTAATCCCCCGACTCTTGACTTAGGTTTTGATAGTAGTTGAACCTATTTGATTGGTATAAGCATGGTGGACCGACCTAATACCCTAGGTTTTTAGTCCATAGTCAATTCCTCGATTTAATTTGTCTTTCTTAGCTTAATCTTTAGTTTAGTAATTCTTCCCTGATTTCATCTGGAGTAGCTGATTGATTGGATATTAATTTAGAAACTCTGTCTCCCTGTGGATTCGACCCTGCTTCCATTGACTACCATAGTTAGAGGACTGTAGGTTTATCTTTGATTAGGTGATACGACAAAATCCTATCAAATTTTGGCGCCGTTGCCGGGGAGACGGCTAGTTTTCTAAGTTTTTAATTGGTTTTTTTGGTCTACTTCTTTGTACCTCATTGGAACTTCATAGTTCCAATTGAGGTACGTTTTACTGCTTCTTTTTGTTTCTTTTGTATGCCCAGGTCTCGAAGAAAAGGTACCCTCGTTCCCGAGGATCCAGATTTGACAAAGACACTCAGTCAACTTCGAAAGAAAATTCAGAGAGAAAAGCAGTCTGTTCAACTGAACACCTCTGGATCGAACACCTTGAGTTCAGTTATGTCTAAATCACTGAAGTCATATGGGGTGCCTGATAGGCTAAAGTCGTATCACCTAATCAAAGATAATCCTAAGTCCTCTAACAATGTTGGTCAAGGGAAGTAGGGTCGAATCCACAGAGAGACGGAGTTCTAAGTTAATATTCGGTCAAAAAGCTACTTCAGACAAGATCAAATGAAAATCAGCTGAACTAATAATTAGACACTAGAAGGCAATGTAAAAAGGGATTTTAATCTATAGAATAAAGGTCTAGGGAATTAGTTCGGTCCACCATGCTTATACCAATCAAAGGATCAAGCAACTATCAGAACCTAGGTCGAGAATCGATAGATTAGAGCAGTGTCAAGCTATGGTAAGTCTCAACGCCCATAATTCAACATATGCAGCACGTTCACAAACATAATCAGAATTACTGGTGTGTACTAGGCCTCTAAAAGTAAGACGAATCTGTGCAAACAATTATTAACCACAAGTAATCAAAGAAACTGCGCAATAACGTTAATTACTCAATAAGAACAAATCACACCATAACCTATCTCATCAAACCCTAGAAACTAATAGCAATTCAAATAACCATGGTATAAACATGGCTTCCCTCTCTAAATCCCTAGAAATTAAACTACTCACTCATAATTCAACCAACAATAATAAATCTAATATGAAACCCTAACAATTGCATCATGAATGAATAAATAATTAAACTAAGCAATCAAGTAATAATTAAAGAGATTAAGAGAAAGGAATAGTACCAATTATCGGAAAGCAATAAACTTTATTGAAGATCATCCAAGGTTCAATCACCTTTTCAAACTAATCTAAGCGTATTTTATCTAATAAAGCAATTCCCCACTCCAACTAATGAATGGAAGAATAAATATGTCTCGACTAATTCTAATTAGAGCTAAACTAATGACCCCCTCTAAAGTAAAACAAAACTAAGCTATTTATACCTAAGATAAAATTTGGCAAAATAATAAGATAGAAAATGGGGCCAACTAATCCATCCAACTCCCTGGCAAATGACGCACCAACGCACCAAATTACATCCACATTGGGCGTTGCAAATCAAGCCCAGATCACTCCCTTGCACGCAACACAGCAACACTGAACCTGGAACTCCCACCCAATGGGCTTCGGGCAGCAGTACCCGATCGGGTGGGCTGACTTTAATGCCCAGAAATGCCTATCTCCTCAGCGCACAGCAACACGCTCATGGCAACATTTGCAATTTGATTTTGGGCCAGTCCGATCGGGTGGGCAGGAGTTGCCTGTAACACCCCAAAAATTTAAACTAATAATTGATTAGGAAAACATCATTTGACTTTAAAAACCGTTCATTTAAACCTTTAGGGTGTTACCGCCGCATAAACATGCAAGGCTAAAGTGAACTGGAAGAACTAAACAACTCATTATTAAAGAAACCCAAAGCTACCAAAGCTAAGCCATAATACTAAAGTTACTAAAACTGAAATAAAGAGTAATGTCAAAAACACTAATGTAGTCGGAAACTAGGTGATCCTAAGCTATATTGCTCTCAAATGCCCAACGTAATCCCCTTGTCAAGAACCTGCAAAAATATTGGAAAGCAAAATAGAAACAAATAAACTAAAATTAGTAAAAACACAACTCCATCCCGTAAAATAATAATAGTTTTTGTTTTGAAAATAAATTTAATAATCAGAGTAGTGCAGCTATACGTAAAACGTAATTATAAATAAATAATCACAATAATTTACAATAATTCACATAACTCATTATTAATTAAGAAAGGGAAATGGAACGCCAGTAGGCCGGGACTAATCCCATTATTTACCTACTTGTCTTTGGGTCGTCACCCAAAAGTCATATAACATGGCCAAAATATTTCACAGAGAGTCCCTAGTGTGCACACCCCTCACTAACAGCCTAATGATCTAACGCAAAAGCGCGCCAAAAGGTTCACTATTAGGAGGAAGACAAAACATCAGTTTAATAGTATAAAGAAATCAAAACCTGAATTAGCAGCCCAATGCTCAAACGTCATTAGGTTCACTACTAAACAGGGCAACCTGTCCATCACCTATGGAGGATCCAATTCCATAGGCTACATTCCCTTCTTAACATTCCACTTTAAGTGATTAATGGATTTTAACAAGGTTACAAAATACATAGCACGTAACAACTAATTTCATATTCGTTAAAAATTAGTCAAACTATAGTCTCGTGGAAACCATAACGTCCATAATCAAATCACAAACACAATTGCTTAATAATTGTTACGTCAAGAGATTCATTGTCAACTCAAGTTATTACTTGTTACCCACTTATTATCATAATAGCGGTGTCAATAGTATTGAATGAAAATTAATAAAACAATAAGATTGACAAAAGATCAAAATCATAGGTATATACGAGTATAGTTGTTAATAGTTAAATGATATTAACAACAAAACGTGAACATCAAATTTTAGTTTATAGTAGTACATATGTAGTAGGTTGTACACAAAATCACACTTACAACACATAGCACATAATATACCTATACGGGAATACTATAGTAGATGGACATTGCGAATTACCTTGATAAGCGCACTCTAAAAATATTACTGGTTCTCTGTATAGTCCCCTACGAAGCCTTCGTATAAAATAAAATAAAATAACTCTAGTCAGTAAAATTGCGTAACTCCTTAAGTCGCAACTTAAACAATTATAAACATTACTTAAGTCAGATTAGTTAAAGACAAATAAAAAGGTAGAAGTAAAAATCATAACTTTACGTTTTAAAATAACAATAGAAGATTAAAGTGATAATAAAATAAGAGTAGGTAAAACAAAAGTGAAAACAAAATAAAACTTATTCAACAAAGGAGTAAAACATGTAGCAAGTTTATGTAAAACAAGGTGTAACAAAATTAATGAAATTAAAGAGAAATAAAATAAACAAATAAATCAATGCAAATAAAACAAAACCCCTTTGAAGTACTTCACAAGACAATAAATGAAAAAGAGTAAAAGAAAAAGGAAAGAAAAGAAAAACTAAGAAAAGAATATAAAAGACAAAACAAATTAAAAGGCAAAGTTTAAAGAAGGAAAAAAAATGAGAACATGAACCCCTGGTTCATACGCAGCAGAGGAAAAGAAGAAAAGAGAAGGAAAGAAAGAAGAAGAAAGAAGGTCACGCCGGGCGATTTTCCACCGGCGACAACCGCCGATCGGAGACCGGTATTTCTAAAACCTTTTCTCTTTCTCTTTTCTTTTTTCCTTTCTCTACTAATTTTCGAAAATCTGGAAAAATTAATATTTGAGTTTTTCTCACCTCTTCAATGGTGAAATAGAGTAAGGAAGAAGAAAGAAAATATTTGGAGAGTTGTAGACTGATTTTCGTAGGGTATGAGAGGGGGGTTTATATAGAAAATATTTAGGGTTGAAATTCTAACTTATTTCGAAATTTAAAATTCAAATCGAAAAATATAAAACTGATTTTTGGGCTAGAAAATCTGATCTTCGATCTTAACTCTGAAATTCCGAAAATCTGTTACTATTTAATCCGAAAATCAGATTTTTTTTGTTTATTAATTTAAATTTAAATCCGAAAATAAGATAAGATTGTCAAGATTATCTGAAAAGTCAGTTTTCAGACTTTTTGCTAATATAATTCCGAAAATATAAAATGAAACTTCATTTTATTTTCTTTTTGTAAAATAAATTTCGAAAAAATAAAAATGGGTATATTATAAGATATGTAGTATAATATAAGATATGTAAATAAATTATACTAGAAATGTAGTAGAAATTTGGGGTATTACATTGCCCGATCGGGTCTGGGCACATGTCTTCTCGCCCGATCTGATCGGGCAATGTTTGCCCGATCGGGTCCGTAACTTTTATACACGATCATAATATTTTCTTCCGATCGGGCCATTTTTGCCCGATCATAGTACGGAAAACTCCTTTTTGACTCTTTGGCTCTCAATTCTTCACGTTTAGAGGTTTTGGGACCTCCTAAACTACCCATAAAACTCGTGAGCCATCCTACGTGCCTCGTAACATCTCATAAAGCCGTGGTTGCTTCCAAATAGCTCAGAAATAAGGAGAAAGCTCCTTAAAACCTGCAATTCAACACTACTACACAGAACCACGACTGTATACGAAAGTTAGCACAAAATAGCTCCGAAGAGCCCCAATGACGCACAAATTAGCTTGTAAACAAGGGAGAAAAGTCTATATAAATACGTGATATCAAACTCCCCCAAGCTAAACCTTTGCTTGTCCTCAAGCAAATAGAACATGAACATGGAATAGATTGCCTCACCCAATAGATAAAAATCAATCAAAGCTCAAAACATTTTCAAGACTAAGAATCGTTCAAGCAGGCAAAATTCAAGTTTGGCTAATCAAATCCATCCAACCACCAATCATCCAAACAATTTATCAAATTCAAGCATCCACAAGGCATACAAATCCTAAAAAGGCTCTCACAAGGGTGCCACTCCTCTCAATTTTGTGGCAGGCAAAGAATATGCCCGAACACTCACCAACCCGACCATAAATACCCTTCCCACTCACACTCTCATGTGTTTGAGAAGGTTAAATGACGCTCATCCTAGTCAAGTCGACTCAATTAGCAGAAATACTCTTTAACTTTGACAAACTGACTCGAAATCAATCGAATGAACAATGCAGACACGAGCTCAAGAGGACTTGATAGGGTTGTAATGGGGCTTAGGTAAGAGGTAGGGAATACTTTTGGGTAATGTGATGGAAAAACCAAGAAAGGGGGAGCATGAATCATTCAAATAAGGCCTAAGATGGCTACACAACTCCCAACAACACCATAAAACCACGTAAAGTAACCCAACTCTCATAAATCAATGAAAAACTCATAACAAACCCAAATTTTCAAGCAATGAAGCGAATATTTCTCTAAGAACGTACGTGAATGAAAGAACTTCGAATTCTTTTGAACTTTCATTTCATTTTTCTTTCATTTTTCTGAACTTCATTCACGCAACTCTAATTTTGTTTTTCCTTTTCTTTTTCTCACTCTCAAGCCACAACAAATACACTTTTAAATTCCTCAACAACCAAACTAAACCAAGAAACCAATCTCAAACTCAACCCATATAAAAACTCCCCCAAGCTAGGCTTGGAATAATATCAAGTGAAGGCCTTGGGCTCATAATAGGGGTTTAAGTAACACGAAACAAGTCATTAGGCTCAGCGGGGCTAAGGAGGATAAAAATATATCAAAAATTCACTCTGAAGCTCAAGAATAAGACAAAAGAACGCCTCTATCACAGCAAATGCTACAAGTCATCGAAAATCAGACAAGTACGAAGTCAAAGGCAAGATCAATCCACTAAAGAGGAACTAACACACAAGAACAGACTGGATAATAATATAAATCCAATAGGCTTACAAAGAGGCCTCACAGTCTAACCAATTCAGGTATGCAGCACAAAGTGGTCTAATATAATCCAAAAATGCTCGAAATCATAGCAATCAAACATCAAATCATAGCCTCAAGATCACAAATGCCCAGCTATCCAGAAAATAAAGTCAAATCAATTTCAAATAGAGCACAACAAGGGGCACAGGGAGGAAACTAAACCAGTCGTGGGAACCAATTTTTTTTTGATTTTTTCAGAATTTTTCGAAAGCAGTAAATCTATCCTAGAAAGCAGTAAAAGAGATAAAGAGTACAAACAGAAATCCTCCCCCAAGCTGAACTTGGCAATGTCCTCAATGCCAAAAGGTGACAAGGAATATGCTAAAAGGAAAAACAATGTTAGTACCCTCACTCTCGCTCACAAAAAAAAATTAAAAAAAATTAAAAAAAATTAAAAAAAATTAAAAAAAATTAAAAAAATAAAAATAAAAAGAAAAGGAAAAAGGGAAAGAATACGAGTTGCATCTCGCACAACGCTGGTTTATAAAGGTCCCGCACGACCATATTACCTCAACCATCAGTCAGAAGAGGAACAGGGTTGTTGGAATAGTACCCTAACATGCCCATACACGATCTTATCCTATCATCATTGGAAGAGTCCAATGCCTTGAGTAACTTATCAAATGCGCCTGCAAACATGTCATTGAGCACTAGATATGGCTTGATGACAAGCGCATCTATCTTAACGTAAATAATATCAGAGAAAATAAATGATTTGTGAAGATAAGTAAAATCAAAATAAAAGGGAGAAAAGAAGGACAGTGAACAACTTCCCTTTGGTGGCGTAGGCTGTGAGGATCTCAAGGAGAGAATAGGAGCGACCGCAACTGTGAGAAAATATGGGGCATGGCGAATAGGGAGAGAAGGGACAAGATCAAGTCTATGTGAAGATGGAATATAGGGACAGGGAATAATAGGCTCAACCTTGACGGTTTTACTTACAATTTCACCATCCTCAATAATGGGCTCGTCAACACAAGGGCTCTCAACCAAGAGTTCCTCTTCTATCAAAACATTCATTACATCCACACTCCCCTCAGTCTGATCATGCATTTCAATATCCGGAGTCAGAGTCTTATCATTCACCTCTAATATGGCATTCTCGACACAATCATCATCACAATCATTATCATCATAAATCGCCCGTTGACCATCAAGTTGCATAGCAAGCGATTTTTCATAATTTGAGACATGTGTGAGGTAACACATCAAGTCTTGATTAGATTTTTCAATTCGTTGTGTGAGGTAACACATCAAGTCTTGATTAGATTTGTCAATTCGTTCACCACAAGACTCAATCATCTGCTTAAGTAGATCTAGAATCTCTGAAGATTCAGATTGTGAATAATTATGGACTCCATGAGGGTCAGAATAGGTGTAATCAATTGCATAAGACTCGTTAGGGAAATGGTTAATATCATGGGAATTCATGCACAAATTATTTGGATATTGACAATAAGAATATGCATCAGACACATAACTATTGTAATACCCATTATCAAAATTATATTGCTCTTGCAAATTAGAATACCCATTATTATAGTCTTGCCCCTGATAATTGGAATATCCATTATTATTGTCATATTGCCCTTGAAAATTGGAATATCCATTATAGTTATTATATTGCCCCTGATAATTAGGATAACCTTCCCCGTACGAATTATGAGCCTGCCACTCCATATAAACTCATAAGTAAGAGAGGAAGAAAGAAAGAATTTACAAAAATAAGAAAGAAAAAAAAATGAAAAAAAAATAAAAAAATAAAAAACGTACCTCAATTAGAACAATGAAGTTCCAATGAGGCACGGAGAAGTAGACCAAATAACCAAACAAAAACTTAGAAAACTAGCCGTCTCCCCGGCAACGGCGCCAAAAATTTGATAGGCTAAAGTCGTATTACCTAATCAAAGATAATCCTAAGTCCTCTAACAATGGTAGTCAAGGGAAGTAGGGTCGAATCCACAGAGAGACGGAGTTCTAAGTTAATATTCGGTCAAAAAGCTACTTCAGACAAGATCAGATGAAAATCAGCTGAACTAATAATTAGACACTAGAAGGCAATGTAAAAAGGGATTTTAATCTATAGAATAAAGGTCTAGGGAATTAGTTCGGTCCACCATGCTTATACCAATCAAAGGATCAAACAACTATCAGAACCTAGGTCGAGAATCGATAGATTAGAGCAGTGTCAAGCTATGGTAAGTCTCAACGCCCATAATTCAACATATGCAGCACGTTCACAAACATAATCAGAATTACTGGTGTGTACTAGGCCTCTAAAAGTAAGACAGATCTGTGCAAACAATTATTAACCTCAAGTAATCAAAGAAACTGCGCAATAACGTTAATTACTCAATAAGAACAAATCACACCATAACCTATCTCATCAAACCCTAGAAACTAATAGCAATTCAAATAATCATGGTATAAACATGGCTTCCCTCTCTAAATCCCTAGAAATTAAACTACTCACTCATAACTAAATCAACAATAATAAATCTAATATGAAACCCTAACAATTGTATCATGAATGAATAAATAATTAAACTAAGCAATCAAGTAATAATTAAAGAGATTAAGAGAAAGGAATAGTACCAATTATCGGAAAGCAATAAACTTTATTGAAGATCATCCAAGGTTCAATCACCTTTTCAAACTAATCTAAGCGTATTTTATCTAATAAAGCAATTCCCCACTCCAACTAATGAATGGAAGAATAAATATGTCTCGACTAATTCTAATTAGAGCTAAACTAATGACCCCCTCTAAAGTAAAACAAAACTAAGCTATTTATACCTAAGATAAAATTTGGCAAAATAATAAGATAGAAAATGGGGCCAACTAATCCATCCAACTCCCTGGCAAATGACGCACCAACGCACCAAATTACATCCACATTGGGCGTTGCAAATCAAGCCCAGATCACTCCCTTGCACGCAACACAGCAACACTGAACCTGGAACTCCCACCCAATGGGCTTCGGGCAGCAGTACCCGATCGGGTGGGCTGACTTTAATGCCCAGAAATGCCTATCTCCTCAGCGCACAGCAACACGCTCATGGCAACATTTGCAATTTGATTTTGGGCCAGTCCGATCGGGTGGGCAGGAGTTGCCCGATCGGGTCTGGGCACATGTCTTCTCGCCCGATCGGGTCCGCAACTTTTATACCTGATCATAATATCTTCGCCCGATCGGGCCATTTTTGCCCGATCATAGTACGAAAAACTCCTTTTTGACTTTTTAGCTCTCAATTCTTCACGTTTAGAGGTTTTGGGACCTCCTAAACTACCCATAAAACTCGTGAGCTATCCTACGTGCCTCGTAACATCTCGTAAAGCCGTGGTTGCTTCCAAATAGCTCGAGAATAAGGAGAAAACTCCTTAAAATCTGCAATTCAACACTAAAACACAGAACCACAACTGTATACGAAAGTTAGCACAAAATAGCTCCGAAGAGCCCCAATGACGCACAAATTAGCTTGTAAACAAGGGAGAAAAGTCTATATAAATACGTGATATCAGTGCCCAACCCAGATGGTCTCTCCACAAGACCTACTATGCCCACCATTGCCGCAACAAATTTCGAAATTAAGCCTAGACTTATCAGCATGGTTCAGCAAAATCAGTTTGGTGGGCATCCTTCTGAAGATCCAGCAAATCATCTGCAGCGGTTTCAACAGCTTTATCGAACCGTCAAACATGCCGGCGTCACTCCAGATCAACTCAAAGTCATGTTGTTCGAGTTTTCATTGAGAGATAGAGCCCAGAAATGGTTGAACGACGTGAAAGAAACAGAATGGAGTGAGATTTCTGCTGCGTTTCTGAGAGAGTACTATCCACCTACAAAAACAGCAGAAATCAGAAATAAACTAGCCACGTTTTCCCAAGAGCCTGATGAAACATTACGGGAAGCGTGAGCTAGGTTCATAGATTTACAGAGAGAGTGTCCACATCACAACATGGACAAATGGTTCTTGACGCAGACATTTTACAATGGTATGCAGCCGCAGACGAAGAGTATTGGTTATTCGTCTGCAGGAGGAGTTTTTCTGGATAAGGAAGTGGATGTAGGCTATGAGTTTCTATCAAACCTCGCAGCCAATGATCATTTCATTTCCCGAAGCCTCACGAGGAAAGTACTAGAGGTAGATTCCATTGCATTATTGACTTCGCAGATAGCGAAGCTGAGTCAGCAGATTAACACCTTCAGTTCCTCTTCCTCAGCAGCACCTCCTTTGAGCATTAATGCTATGTCTGCCGTAGCACTCATTACCTCATCTTACTGCGAGGTATGTGGTGTTCAGGGTCACTTTGGGCATGACTGTCAGTTCAGTCAACTTCAGATGGAGCAGGCAAATGGCTTTCAACAAAGACCACAAACCTTCCCCCCTCCACATAACTAACAAAACCCACAAAACCATCATCCTCCACCTCCACAAAACCATCCCAAACCCTCTTACTATCAAACCCCACAATACTTTTAGAGACCCCCATCACAAAACTTCCATAACCACAATAATTTCTAAACTCCACAAAATTTTCCCACCCCACCTCCACAAAACAATAACCCACAAGAGCCTCCCAAATCTGAAGAGATGAAACTAATGTTGAGCATGCAAAAGACTAATGAGGAGGCGCAAAGAGCTCAAGAGCGACAAATGCTTGCTATGCAAAGAGCTAATGAGGAAGCACAAAGAGCCCAAGAGAAGCACATCAAACTTCTCGAGACTCAAATTGCACAGTTAGCAAGCACTAATGCTCAGAGGCGTCCAGGGGATTACCAGGGCAACCCATTCAGAGAGAACATGTGAATGCCATCACTCTTCGTAGTGGCATTGCATATGATGCCCCTCCGTTGCCCGTTAATGAGATTACCCCAACTACGGGGAAAAAGAGGGTGGTAGAGGAAGGAAAAAGGAAGAATTCGACGTCTGAAGTCGACTTGTCTGCAGAAGCTGAACAGACAGGGAAGAAAAAGGAGAAGGTTTATGAAACGCCTTTTACACCAAGGCTACCTTTTCCTCACAGGATGCAACAATCAAAGGTCGATCAGCAGTTTGGTAAGTTCTTGGCTATGGTCAAGAACCTTGAGGTAACGATTCCATTCACAGATTTAATTACCCAAGTGCCTGTTTATGCCAAATTTCTGAAAGACATGATAACAAAGAAAAGAGACTTTGGTGGGGTAGAACGTGTCTCTCTTACTGAAGAGTGTAATTCTTTTATTCAAAATAAAATCCCACCAAAGCTAAAAGATCCTGGTAGTTTTTCCATACCCTGCCATCTTGGACCTATTTTTATTGATAAGGCTTTGTGTGATTTAGGTGCTTCTGTTTCTGTTATGCCATTATCTGTTTATAAGAAACTGAATATGGGAGCTCTTAAATGCACACAAATCACTTTACAGATGACAGGTCGTTCTATAAAATACCCTCTAGGTGTTTTAGAGGACGTTCCTGTGAGGGTTGGGAAATTCTATATTCCTGTTGATTTTGTGGTGCTAGATATGGATGAGGATGCCCAGATTCCTATTATTCTGGGTAGGCCGTTTTTGTGTACTGCTGGTGCTGTCATCGATGTCAAGTCTGGGTCTTTAACTCTGAGTGTTGGTGATGATAAAGTGATTTTTAAACTAACCAATGCTGTTAAGGCACCTATGCTTGAACAATCTTTTTGCAGGGATGAGGTTCTGGATAAAGTAGGTGTGGAGAAGGTTCCAACTACACCTAAGGTTGCCTCGCCGTCTAGAGGCATTATCAAGAACATTTGGAGGCGAAAGATGTTTGATGAGGGTGGCACTCATATCCAAGCCCCTCCTATTTGAGAGATGGAGGGATTATGGTCGTGCGGGACCTTTATAAACCAGCGTTGTGCGAGAGGTAACTCGTATTTTTCTTTCCCTTTCTCCTTTTTTTTTTTTGTGAAGGAGAGTGGGGGTACTAACATTGTTTTTCCTCTTAGCATAGTCCTTGTCACCTTTTGGCATTGAGGACACTGCCAAGTTCAGCTTGGGGGAGGAGTTCTTTATGTATTCCCTATCTCTTTTACTGCTTTCTAGGATAGATTTACTGCTTTCAAAACATTCTGAAAAAAATCAAAAAAATATGGTTCCCATGACTGGTTTAGTTGCCTCCCTGTGCCCCTTGTCGTGCTCTATTTGAAAATGATTTGACTCTGTTTTCTGGATAGATGGGCATTTGTGATCTTGAGGCTATGATTTGATGTTTGATTGCTATGATTTTGAGCGATTTTGGATTATATTAGACTACACTGTGCTGCATGCCTGAATTGGTTAGGTTTTGATGCCTCTTTGTAAGCCTTTTGGATTCATATCATTATCCAGTCTATTCTTGTTTGTTAATTCCTCTTTAGTGGATTGATCTTGACTTTGACTTCGTACTTGTCTGATTTTCGATGACATGTAGCATTTGCTGTGATAGAGGCGTTCTTTTGTCTTATTCTTGAGCTTTAGAGTGAATTTTTGATATACTTTTATCCTCCTTAACCCCGCTGAGCCTAATGACTTGTTTCATGTTACTTAAACCCTTATTATGAGCCCATGGCCTTCATTTCATATTATTCCAAGCCTAGCTTGGGGGAGCTTTTGTATGGGTTGAGTTTGAGATTGGTTTCTTGGTTTAGTTTGGTTGTTGAGGAATTTAAAAGTGTATTTGTTGCGGATTGAGAGTGGGATAAAGAAAAGAAAAAGCAATTTTGGAGTTGCGTGAATGAAGTTCAGAAAAATGAAAGAAAAATGAAATAAAAGTTCAAAAGAATTCGAAGTTTTTTCATTCACGTACGTTCTCAAAGAAATACTCGCTTCATTGCTTGGAAATTGGGTTTGTTATGAGTTTGTCATTGATTTATGAGAGTTGGGTTACTTTACGTGGTTTTATGGTGTTGTTGGGAGTTGTGTAGGCCATCTTAGGCCTTGTTTGAATGATTCATGCTCCTCCTTTCTTGTTTTTCCACCACATTACCCAAAAGTATTCCCTACCTCTTACCTAAGCCCCATTACAACCCTCTAAAGTCCTCTTGAGCTCGTGTCTGCAGTGTTCATTTGATTGTTTTCGAGTCAGTTTGTCAAAGTTAAAGAGTATGTCTGCTAATTGAGTCGACTTGACTAGGATGAGCGTCATTAAACCTTCTTAAACACATGAGAGTGTGAGTGGGAAGGGTATATTTGGTCGGGTTGGTGAGTGTTCGGGCATATTCTTTGCCTGCCACAAAATAGAGAGGAGTGACACCTTTGTGAGAGCATTTTCAGGATTTGTATGCCTTGTGGACGCTTGAAATTGATGAATTGCTTGAATGATTGGTGGTTGGATGGATTTGATTAGCCAAACTTGAATTCTGTCTGCTTGAATGATTCTTAGTCTTGAAAATATTTTGAGCTTTGATTTGTTTTTATCTTTGGGGTGAGGAAATCTATTCCATGTTCATGTTCTGTTTGCTTGAGGACAAGCAAAGGTTTAGCTTGGGGGAGTTTGATATCACGTATTTATATAGAGTTTCCTCCCTTATTTACAGGCTAATTTGTACGTCATTGGAGCTCTTGGGAGCTATTTTGTGCTAACTACCGTATATAGTTGTGTTTTAGTGTTGAATTGCAGGTTTTAGGGAGTTTTCTCCTTATTCCCGAGCCATTTGGAAGCAACCACGGCTTTACGAGATGTTACGAGGCACGTAGGATGGCTCACGAGCTTTATGGGTAGTTTAGGAGGTCCCAAGACCTCTAAACGTGAAGAATTGAGAGCCAAAGACTCAAAAAAGAGGTTTCCGTACCCTGCTCCGGCAAAAATGGCCCGATCGGGCGAAGATATTTTGATCGGGTACTGATAATACGTATTTATATAGAATTTTCTCCATTATTTACCAGTTAATTTGTGCGTCATTGGAGCTCTTGGGAGCTATTTTGTGCTAACTATTGTATATAGTTGTGGTTTTGTGTTTTAGTGTTGAATTGCAGGTTTTAGGGAGTTTTCTTCCTATTCCAAAGCCATTTGGAAGCAACCACGGCTTTACGAGATGTTACGAGGCACGTAGGACGGCTCACGAGCTTTATGGGTAGTTTAGGAGGTCCCAAGACCTCTAAACGTGAAGAATTGAGAGCCAAAGAGTCAAAAAGGAGGTTTCCGTACTCTGATCGGGCAGAAATGGCCCGATCGGGCGGAAATATATTGATCGGGTATAGAAGTTGCGGACCCGATCGGGAAAACCGTGCCCGATCAGATCGGGCGAGATGATATGTACCCAGACCCGATCAGGCAACCCCTGCCCGACCCGATCGGGTTGGATGCTGCTAGGTCCCATTTTGATGCTGCTTGAGAGGAGAGCGAGGCTGGGCAATAATGTTACCAGGCCCGATCGGGTGCTGTTGCTGGGCCCGATCGGGTGGGCCGCAATTCATGACTTATGTGCTGTGCTGCTGCGCTGAGATGAGAAACATAGGGGCGAGAAGATTTTACTATGGGCCCGATCGGGTCCCGTGCACTTTTTCGCGATTTTTCGTCTTTTGTTTCCGAAATTAGTTGGACTTTGGGGGGTATTATAAATACCTTTTCCTCATTATTTTAGAGACATCTTTTTACTGCTTTAGACTCTAGTTTATTTTCTCATTGTTCTTAGTTTAGTTAAACACTCTAGATTAGATTAAAGGTGATTGAACCTACTCGATTTCAATAAAAGTTCCTGCTTTCTGTCAATTGGTATTCCTCTTTACCCTAATCTCTTTTATTATTCTTAATTGCTTAGCTTAGTTATTTAATTATTCATGATGCAATTGTTAGGGTTTCATATTAGTTTTGTTGTTGTCAATTAGATTATGAGTGAGTAGTTCTCTTCCTAGGGTGTTAGATAGGAAAGCCATGTTTATACCATAATTGTGATTTAGATTTCTATCAATTTCTAGGGCTTGATTAGGGTGACTGTGATGTGATTTGTTCTTATTGAGTAATTAATGTCAGTGTACAATTTCATTGATTGCTTGTGGTTAATAGTTGTTTGCACAGATCCGTCTTACGACTAGAGGCATAGGACACGTCAGTAGTTCTGATTACGTTAGTGAACATGCGGCGTATGTTGAACTATGAGCGTTGAGTCTTAACCATAGCTCAACACATGCTCTAATCCCCCGACTCTTGACTTAGGTTTTGATAGTAGTTGACCCTATTTGATTGGTATAAGCATGGTGGACCGACCTAATACCCTAGGTTTTTAGTCCATAGTTAATTCCTCGATTTAATCCGTCTTCTTTACTTTAATCATTAGTTCAGTTGATTCTTCTCTGATTTCATCTGAAGTAGCTATTTGATTGAATATTAATTTAGAAACTATGTCTCCCTGTGGATTCGACCTTGCTTCCATTGACTACTATAGTTAGAGGACTGTAGGTTTATTTTGATTAGGTGACACGACTAAAATCCTATCAGGTACAAAAGTTGCGGACACGATCGGGCAAGCATTGCCCGACCAGATCGGGCGAGGAGACATGTGCCCAGACCCGATCGGGCAACCCATGCCCGACCCGATCGGGTGGGTGTCTTGAAGAGTGTTTTATGTTGCTGGGCTGCTGCTACGTCCAAGAGGGAAATGTGGGCTTCGTTTAGTATCAGCCCGATCGAGTTGTGTCCCAGGGCCCGATCGGGTGGGCCAACTTTCACGCTTACTCGCTGCTAGGTTGCTGCGCTGAACGAGAAAAGACAAACGAGAAAATCTCACTATGGGCCCGATCGGGTGGTCTTTGGCCCGATCGGGCCCCATGCATTATTTCGCGGATTTCGTCTTTTAATTTCCGTTTTAGTTAGACTTGAGGGGGTATTATAAATACCTTTTTCCTCATTATTTAGAGACATCTTTATTCTAGTTTATTTCTCATAGTTCTTAGCTTAGTTTAAACACTTTAGATTAGATTAAAGGTGATTGAACCTATTCGATTTCAATAAAAGTTCCTGCTTTCTGTCAATTGGTAATTCTCTTTACCCTAATCTCTTTTATTATTCTTAATTGCTTAGCTTAAGTATTTAATTATTCATGATGCAATTGTTAGGGTTTCATATTAGTTTTGTTGTTGTTAATTCGATTATGAGTGAGTAGTTCTCTTTCTAGGGTGTTAGATAGGAAAACCATGTATAGGAAAACCATGTTTATACCATGATTGTGATTTAGATTTCTATCAATTTCTAGGGTTTGATTAGGGTGATTGTGACGTGGTTTGTTCTTAATTAGTGATTAATGTCAGTGTACAATTTCATTGATTGGTTGTGGTTAATAGTTGTTTGCACAGATCCGTCTTACGACTAGAGGCCTAGGACACGTCAGTAGTTCTGATTACGTTAGTGAACATGCGGCGTATGTTGAACTATGAGCGTTGAGTCTTAACCATAGCTCAACACATGCTCTAATCCCCCGACTCTTGACTTAGGTTTTGATAGTAGTTGATCCTATTTGATTGGTATAAGCATGGTGGACCGACCTAATACCCTAGGTTTTTAGTCCATAGTCAATTCCTTAATTTAATTTGTCTTTCTTAGCTTAATCTTTAGTTCAGTTAATTCTTCCCTGATTTCATCTGGAGTAGCTGATTGATTGAATATTAATTTAGAAACTCTGTCTCCCTGTGCATTCGACCCTGCTTCCATTGACTACCATAGTTAGAGGACTGTAGGTTTATCTTTGATTAGGTGATACGACTAAATCCTATCATTGTGCCACATGTTAAATCCACTTATGATGATGATAGGGGAATAAAATTGGATAATTTTAATGGTAATGCAAATCCTGAAGATTTGCTTGAGTGGATTCGACAACTGGAGAAGGTGTGTGAATATAGGGGTTTTGATGATGAAAAGAAGTTTAAAATGGCCACTATTAGACTAACTAAATATGCTGGAATTTGGTTAGAGAGTCTAAAATCAAAAAGGGCAAAACTTGGAAAACCTAAGCTTAAAAGTTGGGAGAAGCTTAAAAAGAAATTGAAAGAGAGATTTATTCCAAGTGATTTTCTTCAAAGGCAATACATGAAAAAGCGTGACCTAACTCAAGATTCCATGAGGGTGAATGATTATACTTTGGAGTTTGATAGATTATGCTTGCTATGTGGTAATGAGGAGGTTGAGCAAGAAAAGATTTCTAGATTTATTGGAGGTCTTCATAAATCTATTGCTAGAAAGATTGACATTGCCAACTATAGTACCTTTGATGATGTGTGTCAATTGGCTTTGAAATTTGAAAGGCATGAGCTTGAGGATAAGAAAACCTATGGGGGGAAAAACACCACTTTCAAAAGCTTTAACCCTAACCCTAATTATCCTTCTTCTTCTAAAACCTTTGAAAAGAAATAATTTCCTTCTAAGGTGGAACAAAAGGGGGAGCGCCCTAAAATGGTGGTTTCTAGAGAGAAGTTTGATGATAGTAGGAAGTGTTTTAAGTGTCAAGGGAGGGGTCATATTGCTGCAAATTGTCCCACTAGAAAATCCCTAACCATCAAACAATATATGACCTTGGAAGAGGAAGAGAGATTGTATGATTATGTGGTGGAAAGTGACCATGAGAGTGAGGAGATTGAGGATGAAGATGCCTATGCTGAAGATGACTCTAGGATGATTGGAGTTATTAGGAGAACTTTACATGTTAATCATTCACTTAATCATGAGCAAAGAGAGAACTTGTTTCACACTAGATGTAGAGTTGGTGATTTCTCTTGCAATGTGATAATTGATAGTTGGATCTTCCACTAATGTGGTGGCATCTAATGTGGTCTCTAAGTTGAATTTGTTGGTTAGAGATCATCCTTGTCCTTACAAGTTGAGTTGGTTCGATTGGTAGCTACAAAGATGAATTGTGGGGTGATGTTCTTCCTATGAGAGCTTGTCATATTCTTCTTGGTAGACCTTGACAATTTGATCGAAAGGTTATTCACGAGAGGGAGACCAATGTGTATTCTGTTTTGATGGGATCCAAAAGGATTCGACTTATGCCCTTGTCTACTAACACCATTGCGCCAAGGAAGAAGGTTGAAAGCAAGCAAAGTTTGTTCCTTTCACCCAAAGAGTTCGAAAAAGAGGTTGAAATAGAAGGTCATGGTTATGCTTTATTTGTTAAATGTACTTTAACTAATGATGTTTCTATAAAGGATCCTAACCTTGCAGCTTTGTTAGAGGAGTTTGGGGATGTCTTTCCCAAAGAGTTGCCTCAAGGGTTGCCTCCTTTGAGAGGAATTGAGCATGCTATTGATCTAGTGCCAGGCGCACCTTTTCCTAACAAACCAGCATATAGATGTGATCCTATGGGTTCTAAGGAGCTACAAAAACAGAATGAAGAGTTGACTGATCGAGGCTATGTGAGAGAAAGCATGAGTCCATGCGTTGTTCCTACCCTTCTTGTCCCTAAGAAGGATGGTACATGGAGGATGTGCATTGATAGTAGGACCGCAACATCACAATCAATTATCGTTTTCCTATGCCTAGATTGGAGGACATGCTTGATGAGTTACATGGAGCTTTGGTGTCTTCAAAGATAGATCTAAAGAGTGGATACCATCAAATGCGAATTAGAGAAGGAGATGAGTGAAAAACAGCTTTTAAGACCAAACAAGGTCTATATGAGTGGATGGTGATGCCTTTTGGTCTTTGCAATGCTCCTAGTTCTTTTATGAGGCTTATGAATGAGGTACTACGTCCCTTTCTTAACAAGTTTATTGTTGTCTACTTAGATGATATCCTTGTGTATAGTACTAGTATTGAATCTCATTTAGCTCATTTAAGACTTTTGTTTGAAAAATTGAGGGAACAAAAACTGTATGGAAAGATGGAAAAGTGTGATTTTCTTGTTCCTAGTATTGCTTTTCTTGGCTATATTGTATCTAGGGATGGAGTCCATGTTGATACAGAGAAAGTCAAAGCTATTTCCTCATGGTTGGCTCCAAGCAATGCTCATGAATGTCGAAGTCTCCATGGCCTAGCTTCCTTTTATAGGAGTTTCATTCGAAACTTCTCAACAATTATGGCTCCAATCACTGAATTGATGAAGAAGGGATAGTTTTCTTGGAACTCTCAAGCTCAAAGATCATTTGAAGAGGTGAAGAGGCTCCTTTGCAACACTCCTATCCTTGCCTTACCAGATTTCCACAAATTGTTAGAGGTAGAGTGTGATGCAAGTGGAATTGGAGTAGGTGCTGTTTTGATTCAAGAGAAGAGGCCTATTGCATACTTTAGTGAGAAATTGAGTGGCGCCAAACTCAATTACTCCAACTATGATCGTGAGTTCTATGCTATTGTGAGGGCCTTGGATCATGGGTCTCATTACTTAAGGCCAAAGCCTTTCATACTTCATTCAGATCATAAGGCACTCAAACACATCCATGGGCAACAAAAGCTCAATTATAGGCACGCCAAGTGGGTTGAATTCCTACAATCTTTTACTTTTTCTTTTAAGTACAAAGAAGGGAAGAGTAATGTTGTTGCTGATGCTCTTTCCAGGCATTCCTATCTCTTAACCATGGTTGATGCTCGTATTTTAGGGTTTGATCATTTAAAAGAATTGTATGTAAATGATGATGACTTTAGTAGTTATTTTACTAACCCTAGTGGCATGTATGTAGTGCAAGAAGGATTTATGTTTAAGGGGAACAAGTTATGTATTCCTAAAAGTGGCGTGAGGGAGTTGTTAGTGAGAGAAGTCCATAGTGGTGGGGTGGCTGGTCATTTTGGCATTCAAAAGACCCTAGACGCATTGAGTGAGAGTTTCTATTGGCCTAGCATGGTGAAGGATGTTCATATGGTGGTTAGTAGGTGTGCTAGTTGTCAAAAGGCCAAGAGTACCTTTCATAAAGGCCTATACACTCCATTGCCAGTCCCTAATGATCCTTGGGATAGTATGAGTATGGATTTCATTGTAGGGTTGCCTAGAACTCAAAGGGGAAAAGATGCTATCATGGTGGTGGTAGATCGTTTCTCTAAGATGGATCATTTTGTTCCTATGCATAAAACTGATGATGCTTTACATGTTGCTGATTTGTACTTTAGGGAGATCATTCGCCTACATGGCATCCCTAGAAGTATTGTTAGTGATCGAGATTCCAAGTTCCTAAGTCCCTTTTGGAGGAACTTGTGGAAGATGGTGGGAACTAAGTTACTTTTCAGTACTAGTCATCATCCTCAAACAGATGGCCAAACTGAAGTAACTAATAGAACTCTTGGAGCTTTATTGCGTGGTTTGGTGAGCAAGACACAAAAGGATTGGGATATGAAGCTAGCACATGCTGAATTTGCTTACAATCGAGCTCATTCAACCACTACCTCTCAATCTCCATTTGAGGTGGTCTATGGTATCAATCCTTTTCTTCCTATTGATTTTATTGTGCTAACCAAATCTGAGATTCATGTTGATGCAAAGAAGAGGTTCGAAACCTTCAAGAAAACATGCGAGCAAGTCAAAGCAAGGATAGAGAAGATGAACACTCAATACAAAGAAAGAGCAAACAAGCATAGGAGGCAACCAAAGTTCAAAAGTGGCGATCTTGTGTGGATCCATTTGAGAAAGGATAGGTTTCCAAGCAAGAGGAAGAATAAGCTCATGCCTAGGGCTGATGGTCCCTTTGAGGTTCTTGAGGTGATTGGAGATAGTGCCTACAAGATTGATCTTCCAAGTGAATATGGAGGTGTGAGTGCTACCTTTAATGTTGGAGATCTTAGTCGTTACTATGATAATGCAAATTTGAGGACAAATTCTTTTGAAGAGGGAGAGAATGACACGAGTCAAGGATCAAAGTCAACCATTGGAGATGAGCCTATTTGCTTGGTTCTTGAGACCTTTGGATTCAAGCTCAAGGCTAATGGTTCTTTTGTGACTATGATTCCTTGGGAGGATGAACTAGCTTGTGATGGCTAATATGGGGCGTCCATATGTAGTCATTTAGAGTCTTTTATTTGCTTTTGTTGAGTCATTTCATTCATGTAATAAAATATTCCATAAGGGCCGAAAATATGGTTGGAAATTCGATCATTATGAGAAGTCCTAGTAGAGTTCTAGTTCCTATTGAGTTTAGGATAGATTTTGGTAAATGATAAGTATTTAGGCGTGTGAAATACGATTGATATGGCTGAAATCCTATCATTCTTATTTAGCTATCTTTTCTTATGTTTATCTTTATCTTTCCCTAGATTTTAGGGATTAAGATTTGTTTTGCTTTCTAGATAGAATTTATGCTTTATAGATAGAGTTTTAGGTTTCCTATCATACTAGAACATGTACTAGTATAAATAGGGCCTAAGGTCGACATTAATAAATAGATATTCAGAATTTTGATTCATATTTTCGAGTATTAATTGTTTGTCAATTAATTTCGTTCCATTTAATAATTTTCAGGAGTGTTAATTATTAAGTGATGATTCTACTTATTCCAGGTAATGGTTTAAGGGAGGTTAAAGTTAATTAAATCTTTCAGGAGCGATTGATTTAATTTCCATATCCTAAAACACATAAACACATTCACAAATTGATTCTTGAACGTTTCTTGATTTAAAGATTGGATCTTGGACGATTTCTTGGAGTTCTTGATATGTTTCTTTGACAATTTTCGGACTTAGTTACCTTAGGATCCTTTGCTTGGATTCTTTCTTTGGATGCTACTCTACCTTGGAGGTGCCTTCATATCATTATGTTATTTAAAATTATTCAAGTTATTGATTTATAAAAAAATTATAAGGGGGTTATTTAGGTAACTAATTTTTAGATCCCGTTTAATTGTATATTCCGATCTAGTAGAAGAAGATTATCAAGAGTGTGATCAACTCGTGGCTTAACTTTGGGCACGCTTTAAGAGGTAATTACCAATGTTCATCCACAAGTAGATCCCGTATAAATAATACGACTTAACCTTGAGATTATGTGAATTAATCATGTGATTATGTGATTATAAAGTTAATATGTGGATATTGATTATGGATTAGTTATGGGTTATGATTATCAAATTTAAGTATGAATTATGAGAAATAAAATGGATAACAAGTGTGGATTTTGATTCCGAACCATGAATATGGAAGTTGGACTATGGACTATGACAATGATTATTTTAGCGTCGTTAACATCGTAATTAAACTCGATAACGACTTAATCTTTTATCCTTATTCTCGATATAGGTTTTATGTATTATTATTATTATTATTATTATTATTATTATTATTATTATTATTTTGTTATTATTGTTATTATTATTATCGTTGTTATTTAACATGATTATTATTATCGTTATTATTAATATGGAAATGACGAATGAAATTGTGATGGAATGTGTTAATGGAATGTAACCAAGTGACGGTAATTATTATGAATATGAATAGGCTATTGGTAGTAGCCATGTATAAAATGAGTTATGGAAATGGAGTAACGATTTTCACTCTTGGATAAATGAATGATGCATATGTGAACATATGATAAGTGATAACTTGTAATAAAATTATAAATTACTTAAAATGAAATATCGGAAGGAAGTGATGAACATGTTGCCCTGTATGGGAGGTTCAGCGACCACCTACAAGTTCTTTTTTTCTATGCTGAAACTCGATGTTATTTGTCTTCCTTCAATCTTGATGTGTTTCAAGTTAGAGGGGTGTGCACACTAGAGACTCTGTTTTATGGCCCAATTGATTTTGTGGGTGGATTTACATGTTGTATCACCGGCCCACATGTGAGTGGATTTACGTGGTGTATCACCGGCTTACATTAGCAAGTGGATTTACGTGGTGTATCACCGGCTTGCTAGCGTTCTCCTTCTCTTTCGTAAATGAAATGGAATATCATATTAATGTGACCTTTTAACTGTATATGTTTATGTGCAATGCTTTTCAACTCGACTTATATATTATTTTCAATTATTTTAACTTAAGTACTTCACGGGATGGAGTTGGAATTACTCAGTTTATCTGATTTTGGGAGCTTGTCTCTCTTGTCTTTTTCAATGTTCATTTGCAGGTGGGTGATCGAGGGGAAATATGAGAGACCAACTAGAAGTTGTCATTCACCTAGTTTAATATTTTTTGCTTCCGCTGGAACTCTAAAACTCGTAGTATTTAGTACTTAACGATCAATTTAAATTTGGTTGTAAGGATTAATTAAGTTTGGAATGAATATGTTTTGGTAACTTAGCCTTGCACTTAATTCCAAGGGGTTGAGTGCGGCGGTAACGCTTCGTCCGAGTCGAACCCTCGTTGATTTCCCCTCAAACGAGTTTTATTAATATAATAAGGGTTCAGTATGGGCGGGGTATTACAGCCGATGATGATGAAGATGGCATTTTAGGTCAGAAACATGAGAGTGGTCCTAATGTAGCTGATGATAAAGCAGAATCATCTCCAAATGAGCAAAAGAATGGTGGTGTGAATGATGATAAGTCGGGCAGCGATGAGAAAGAGAGTAGTGGTGGTCAAGATAACACTAAAAAAATGATTCAACCGAAGTTGAAGGTGCTTCAGTGTTAAGGATGGTGATACAGGCCATGCTATGTCGTTTGACAGCAGCATGAATGATAGTTTTCCTTCTGGTACTTTCGTTAAAGATGTATTTGTTGAGAAGGATTCATCAGGAACATAAGCGTAGGTCGAAAAGACTTATAGTCGCAAGAGTCCGAGATATGACACTTCAACTAAAGGGACAAGGTTGTCTGATTAATTTGGCTGTCCTTTGGGTTATTCAAGCCCTCCTAGTGTGCATGTTAGTGACACTACAATGCCTTCATTTCAGCTTATGACTCCTAGTCCTGTTGTTCAAGCAGTTGTTCCCACACCTGCTGTAAGTTTGCTTTATCATGTTTGTTCTTTCAGTTAGTGTTATAAAATTTTCAGTTAGCTCTATTTTGTTTTCATTTGGACTTCCTATGATGTTTTTTTTCCTTGTTGTTGTTAAGTTTTAGGTCATGTTTTGTTCTTGTTTTAGCAAGGTCAATGACAAGATTGAGAAGGTTGTTAGTACTGCTCCATCAGAGGGCTTGGAGAGTAGTACCTCCATTGCTATGATTACTCCTACTCCTCTTGTTGAAGCTGTTGTTCCCACACCTGCGTAAGTTTTTGCTTTATCATGTCTGTTCTTTCAGTTACTGTTATAAAATTTTCAGTTAGCTCTATTTTGTTTTCATTTGGACTTCCTGTTGTGTTTCTTTTCCCTTGTTGTGGTTAAGTTTTGGGTTTTTTTTGTTCTTGTTTTTGCAAGGTCAATGAAAAGATTGAGAAGGGTGTTAGTACTGCTCCATCAAAGGGTGTAACTGTAACACCCCGCCCAAACCGAACCCTTTTTATATTTAATAAAACTCGTTTGAGGGGAAATCAACGAGGGTTCGATTGGGATGGAGCTTTACCGCCGCACTCAACTCCTTGGAATTAAGTGCAAGGCTAAGTAACTAAAACTTATTCATTCCAAACTTAATAAAAGATCCTTACAACTAAATTAAGCTAGTTCGTTAAATACTAAATACTACGAGTTTCAGAGTTCCAGCGGAAGCAAAATATTAAACTAGGTGGATGACAACTTCTAGTTGATCTCTCATAATTCCCCTCGATCACCCACCTGCAAATAAATATGGAAAAAGACAAGAGAGACAAGCTCCCAAAAATCAGATAAACTGAGTAATTCCAACTCCATCCCGTAAAGTACTTAAGTTAAAATAATTGAAAATAATATATATGTCGAGTTGAAAAGCTTTGCACATAAACATATACAGTTAAAAGTCACATCAATATAATATTCCAATTCATTTACGAAAGGGAAGGAGAACGCTAGCAAGCTGGTGATACACCACGTAAATCCACTTGCTAATGTGAGCCGGTGATACACCACGTAAATCCACTCACATGTGGGCCGGTGATACACCACGTAAATCCACCCACAAAAAGTAACATTGGCCATAAAACAGAGTCCCTAGTGTGCACACCCCTTCTAACTTGGAACACATCAAGCTAGAAGGGAGACAAATAACAGAAAAATCAGCATAGTAACTAAAGAACCTGTAGTTGGCCGCTGAACCTCCCATACAGGGCAACCTGTTCATCACTTCCTTTCGATATTCCACTTTAAGTGATTAATATATTTTATGAAAGTCATCACTTAAATCACATATACATCATCTTATTTAACCAAGTACGAGTATATTCATTCCCACATCCATAACTCAATTTATTCACGGCTTATCCAAAAAGCCCATTTTCATTCTATACAAACCATCACTAGTAAATTTAATAATCCATCGTTTTCCAATTTATAACCAATCCATTATCAATTTTTATTGTCAAACTTTTAATAACGATAATAGCATAGTAACAATGATAATGATAATAATAATAATAACGATAATAATACTAGTGATAATAATATTCATAATAAATAATAAATAATAATAATAATAATAATAATAATAATAATAATAATAATAATAATAATAATAACAATATTAATCTTTAATTAAACAAAAGCCGAGGATAAAAGATTAAGTCGTTATTTTAATTACGAAGTTAAGGATGCTATGATAATCATTGTCATAGTCCATAGTCCATGTTCATGATCCATATCCATAATCCATAGTCACTAGCCATCTTACTAATCGTATTCATAATCCGCATTTAGGTCAATAGTTATAATCCATAATAGTTCCATAATTATGATCCATATTTCTAATCACATAGTCACGTAATCAAATTATTTTATACTACGGGATCTACGTTTAGATGGACATCGAAAATTACCTCTTGAAGCGTGCCCGAAGTTAAGCCACGAGTTGATCGCACTCTTGATAATCTTCTTCTACTAGATCGGAATCTACAATTAAACGGGATCTAAAATTAGTTTCCTAAATAACCCCTTTATTTTATTTATAAAATAAATAACTTAAATAAAATTTATTAATTACTTTACAAGAGTTTCATAAATCAAAGTTTATGGTTTCAAATTATTTATAAAAAAAATCATTTCAAGTACTTAGAGATTACTTAAACTTTTAATTTTTATTAACTTAAATAATTATTCTAAATATAGAAAACTAACTTTATTTTATAAACATAAGAAATATGTTTAGGTCATTAAAGACTAAGTCAAACATCATTAAGCAACCAATTAATTTTAATAAGTAAAGAAATCCCTTATATATATATATATATATATATATATATATATATATATATATATATATATAAAAAACGTGATATAGGGAAGGGGGTGGAAAAACTGATTTCATTGAATCAGTTTAAGAAAGAAGGAAGAAGGGAGAACAGGGGAAAAACAGAGGAGGAGGAAGAAGAAGGGAGGAGGTGGTGCTGGCTGGTGGTTTGTGGGCTGCGACAGCAGGCGGTGGGGCCGCGGTGGTCTGGCGGGGCGAGTTCAGGCGAGTGGTGGGGAAGGGCGAGGCTGAGCGTGGTGCGGGCTGGGTGCGTCTTGGGCGAGCAGCGTTGGCTGCGTTTTGGGCGAAGGAGGAGAGAAGGTTGGGTGGTGGTGCCTGTGCGTGGCTGTGCGGCGAGGGTGGCGCGGCTTTTGTGGTGGTTTCCGGCGGTTTCAGAGGTGGGGCGAAGGTGGTTCAGTTGGTGGTGAAATTTGTAAAAATTTTCTTTTATTTTCAACATTAAAATCAGAAATTGAAAGAGAAGAGGGAGAAATTGAAGCAACCTTAGAATGTAGTGGGTTGCTTGAGTAATTGGATGGGTGTAGCTCAGTATTTATAGAGGAATTGGGTCAGATTTTTGAGCTTAGAGTCAAACTCCATCAATGGTGAAGATCTTTGAATTTGAAAATCTGATATTGTCTTGACTACTTTGCTCAGATTTTCCTAAGTTTTAGCTGAAGTGTTGATGAAATCTGACAAGAGTGATGGAGTGTTTGGATTTTTGCTCTTGGATGTGTTGTAGTCACATGAGGGAGGGAGGAAGGTTGAAGAAGGAGTGAATTAGACTTTTGTTTTCTCATTTTGGTGTTTTTATTTTTTTTTTCTCTTTTTTCTTTTTATTTGGGGCTAAGGTACTTAGACTTTGGTATTTGTTTGGGTTGGACTCTCAATGGGTTTTTGTCAATGTGGATGGACAATGATTTGAATAAGAATGCCCACAACCAAGTAAATATTTCAATAATAATTAAATTAATAGAAATAATAAAATGAATAATTAGTTTGTAAAAAGAATATATTTAAATCAAATCATTTAAATAGAATCACTAAATAATTCCAAAACTAAATAAATCATTTTTAATAAACATTATTAATTCAAAAAACTAAATGAAATCATTTATAATAAACATTATTATAAAATAAACTTGAATTATCGGTAGATAAATTTAAGTGGAAAATAATATTAAAGCTTAAGAAATAATAAAATAAGCTTTGAAAATTCGGGGTATTACATCTACTCCTCCTTAAAAACAAAGTTCGTCCTCGAACTTTAAAGTTAGGTTTCGCGATATTAACGAAACACTAGTTCCGATATTAACGAAACACTAGTTCTAGACTTTGTTAGTGTTACATTCGGTCCCCCTTAAGGAGTTTCGTCCCCGAAACTCGATAATCGTACCTGGGAGAAGAGTTCAGGATAACGCTTTTTCATGTCATCTTTTGTTTCCCAAGTTGCTTCCTCGGTTTGATGATTAGACCATAAAACTTTGACTATCTTTACTGCCTTGTTCCGGGTGTTTCTCGTTTTAGTATCAAGGATTCTAATAGGGCGTTCTTCAAAGGTGAGGGTCTCATCAAGCTCTATAGTTTCAGGTTGAACGACGTGAGAGGGGTCGGGGATGTATTTACGGAGTTGAGACACATGAAAGACATTGTGAACATTGGCTAATTCTGTGGGTAAGGCTAATCTATAAGCCACTTCTCCAATCCTTTCAAGTATCTCGTAAGGTCCGATATAACGAGGACTCAACTTGCCTTTTCTACCGAATCTCATAACTCCCTTGGTTGGCGAAACTTTCAATAACACTTTTTCTCCAACTTCAAACTCCAAGTCTCGCCTCCTTTGATCAGCATACGATTTTTGTCGATCCTGGGCTGCTTTCATACGCTCTTGAATCAACTTCACCTTGCTGGTGGTCTCTTCGATCATTTCTGGTCCCAACTTCAATGACTCGTTCACATCGTTCCAACATATAGGACTCCTACATTTCCGTCCATACAATGCCTCATAAGGAGCCATTCCTATGCTCATGTGATAGCTGTTGTTATACGAGAACTCTATGTACATTAAATGATCATCCCAAGAACCTCCGAAATCCATTACACATGCTCTCAACATATCCTCCAAGGTCTGAATTGTTCTCTCTGTTTGACCATCTGTTGCTGGGTGAAAGGCTGTGCTGAATTTCAAAATTGTACCCACGGCTGTCTGGAGCTGTTTCCAGAACTTAGATAAGAATCTCGAGTCTCTATCCGAAACAATGTCCTTCGGAACACCATGTAGTCTAACCACTTCATTAAAGTAAGCATTTGCCAACTGCTTCAACGACCAAGTATCCTTCATTGCCACAAATCTTGCCGTTTTAGTCAAACGGTCCACTATCACCCATATTGCGTTCTTTCCGGATCTTGTATTCGGTAACCCCATGATGAAATCCATAGAGATAGATTCCCATTTCCATCCCGGTACTTCCAACGGTTGCAATTTTCCTCCTGGCTTCATATGCTGTATTTTTACCTTTTGGCATGTTAAACACTTTGCTACAAAGTCAGCTACTTCTTGCTTCATCCTAGGCCACCAAAAATGCTTCTTCAAGTCCTTGTAAAGCTTATCACTTCCGGGATGTATCGAATACGGCGAGCTATGGGCTTCCCTTAGAATTCTCGACTTGAGTTCGTCATCCTGTGGGACACACAATCTTCGTTTATACTTTGCAACGCCATTGTCATCGATCTCAAACTCCGGTGCTTGACCACTCTCTTTCATCCCCTTTAACTTGCTTAACCACTTATCTGCAGCTTGTTTTACCCGAATCTCTTCAAAGATGTCCGGTCCAACGGTTAGAGCATTCAATTGAGCTTTCACATATCCACGCTCAACTACTTCCAAACTTAACTTCTTAATCTCTTCACATAATTCATCTGCCAAAACCAACGTGTTCAATGAATGAGCGCTCTTTCTGCTTAATGCATCAGCTACCTTATTCGCTTTCCCTTCTTGATACACTATCTTCAAGTCGTAGTCGCTTATAAGCTCTAGCCAACGTCTTTGCCTCATATTCAACTCCTTTTGCGTATACAGATACTTCAAACTCTTGTGATCCGTATAGACTTTACACTGCACACCATACAAATAATGTCTCCATATTTTCAGCGCAAACACGATGGCTCCTAACTCCAAGTCATGAGTAGGGTGATTTTGTTCATGTGGTTTGAGTTGTCTCGACGCATAGGCTACTACTTTTCCATGTTGCATCAAGACGGATCCAAAACCTTTCTTCGAGGCATCACTGTAAACTTCAAATCCTTCTACTCCACAGGGCAATGTTAGTATTGGGGCCGTCGTAAGTCTCTTCTTCTACTCTTGAAATGCTTCCTCACACTTGTCATCCCAATGAAATTTTGTTGTCTTCTTCATCAGGTTAGTGAGAGGTTGGGCCGTTCTCGAAAAATCCTTCACGAATCTCCTGTAATATCCGGCTAAACCCAAGAAACTCCTTACTTCAGTGACGTTCTTAGGTTGAGGCCACTCAGTCACTGCTTGAATCTTCGATGGATCCACGGAAACGCCTTCCTTAGATATCACATGTCCCAAAAATGAGACTTTCTCCAACCAAAATTCACAGTTCGAGAACTTGGCGTACAATTGCTTTTCTCGAAGAATCTCCAAAACTTTCCTCAACTGAGCCTCATGCTCTTCTTTATCCTTCGAGTACACCAATATATCGTCAATGAACACTATCACGAACTTGTCCAGGTATGGATGGAAAGTCCTGTTCATGAGGTCCATGAAAGCTGCTGGCGCATTAGTGAGTCCAAAAGGCATTACTGTGAACTCATAATGGCCATATCTCGTACAAAAGGCTGTCTTCGGGATGTCTTCTTCGGCAATTCATAGTTGGTGATAACCCGATCGTAAATCGATCCTGGAAAACACTGTTGCACCCTGGAGCTGATCGAACAAATCCTCGATCCTCGGAAGTGGATATTTATTCTTTACCGTGGCATTATTTAACTCCCTATAATCGATACACAACCTCAAGGATCCGTCTTTCTTCCTGACAAACAACACTGGGGCTCCCCAAGGTGAGAGACTAGGTCGAATGTATCCTTTATCCAACAACTCCTCTATTTGCACCTTTAACTCTTGCATTTCTGCGGGTGCCATTCGATATGGAGCCTTAGAGATAGGTCCGGCTCCTGGGACTAAGTCGATCTTAAAGCTCATTTCTCTTTCGGGCGGCATTCCTGGAAGTTCTTCGGGAAACACGTCTGCATACTCATTTACTACAGGAATTCGGTCCAACTCCTCACTTTCCACGCGTACGTCCCTTACTTGGCATAGATAGACTGGGTAGCCTTTTCTAACATAGGTTTGAAGGTTCAAGGCTGAGATTATTTTGACGTCGGGTTCGACGGTTATGCCCTTATAAGATATCCTATTTCCTTTGGGTCCTCTAAGAGATATTTTCTGGTTATGACACTCTATTTTGGCTTTATACTTAGCTAACCAATCCATTCCCAAGATAACGTCAAAGTCTTTTAAGTCAAAGAGGATAAGGTCAACCGGTAGTTCAGTACCAGTAATGACTACGGGGGTATCTTGGAAAAGAGATTTGCAAGAGATAGTTTCGCCAGTAGGCAAGGCTATATTGGCTTGACAAGATTGGGTTGACTTTAGGGGATACTTATTAACAAAAGTGCTAGAAATAAAGGAATGAGACGCTCCAGAATCAAAGAGTACATAAGCAGGGTTTGAGTTTACGAGAAAAGTACCCGTCACAACATTGGCATCAGTATCCGCTTCAGTTCGGCTCATGACATTGATTCTCCCACTGGTGTAGTTTCCGTTTCCACCTCCAAAGGTGCGATTGTTGTTCTGGTTTCCAGTTTGTGCCACATTTCCTCCACGGTTGTAGTTTGCTTGACCACTGGTGTTGTTGGGACGATTGTTGAAATTCTGAACCCTGTTTCCGGTTCCATTGTTGCCATTGTTACCCCTTTGTCCGTTTTGAGCCTGGTAGTTGTTGTTTTGCCTCTTAGAACAGTTGTATGACTTATGACCAAATTTGCCACATTCGAAGCACTTGATTCTTTCACCTTGACAAGTGAATCCTGGGTGGTTCTTGCCACACTTTCTACATGCATAGATCCTTTGGTTCCCATTTCTTTGCTGGCTTTGTTGTCCCGTATTTTGATTGCTGCGATTGTTGTAGCGTGCACCATTGTTGTTGTTCATGAAATTGTTGTTGTTGGGCCTCTTTTCGTATCCTTGGTTGCTGTTGTTGCCGGAAGGTTCCTTTCTTTTATTTCTTGATAACACCTCTCTTTCTCGTTGCAAGATTCTTTCTAAGTTCGAAGCTTTGGCATAGGCTTCCGCAAAGGTGGTGGAGGTACTTCCTCCCAATCGTGTTTGAAGATCAAACTTAAGTCCATCCTCGAACTTCTGAGCCTTGGTTCCCTCGTCTGGCACTACAGTTGGGCAAAATCGGGCATATTCATTGAACTTCTGAGCGTACTCTTGCACACTCATGCTATAGGTCTGGTTGAACCTACTAAATTCGTTGTACTTCTACCTACGAATGTGCTCGGGGAAGAATCGAGCTTTGATTGCGACCTTAAAAGCTTCCCAGTTGAAGTTCTCTTGAACCCTAATGGTAGGTCCTACATTCTCCCACCAAGTATCGGCATCTTCATGCAAATAAAAGGTGGCTTGATCCACTTTTTGGGCCTCGGGCGTACCGGTGGCCGTGAAAATCTTTTCAAAGTCCCTTAACCAATTCTCGAGAAGTAGCGGGTCTTCTCTACCAATGAAGGTTGGTGGTTTCAAAGAAGAGATCTTCTTCGCCATAGCAGCTTGCGGGTCATCCCCATGGCGGTTATTTCCGATCTGATTTTGAAGGACTAACCCGAGGTTTTGAGTTGGTTGCTCGAGGGTCCTAAGTCGTGTTGTAACTTGTTCAGGAGTCTCGGCCATTTGATTTTCTTGTTGTCGTGCTCTAGATCGAGTATAAACGTATTGCATAAGCTATCTGCGTATTCACATTTGGTGTTTCCACCATTCACATAAGAGCTAATTCACCTAAACGCATAATCATATTTTACTCGATTCATTCATTACTTCACACATCATGTTCAAGTCAAATAAAGTAACTCATCATTTCATTACCAAAGAGTAAAATACTCATTTCATTTCATAACATAAGATTAGTTTCAACTAGCAAAGCTAAGAAATACAACATCACATAGAAGTCAAGCTAACGCTAACATCAATAAGTCTACTTAGCTTCCTAATGGTTAAGGCTAGCTAGGGTAGAAGCTTCACTCCTCGTACTCGGATGGGTCTTCTTCTTTCACATCTTCGACTCCATTTTCACCATTGTTCACCACGGGTGGGATATGGTTACTTTCTATTTCTTCATCATCAATGTCATTTGGCTCATCATCATCGGAGGAAAGGTTAAAATCATTGAGATACTTGGATCTAGCGTCACGCATTCTTTTCTCGAGATAGTTCAATGTGAGGTACCACTTTCCCTTACCCTCTTGATACCGAATCTCCATAACATAATCTTTGATCAGTTCCAACCACCTTCTCTGCCTCAGATTCAGCTCCCTCTGAGTGTAGATATATTTCAGGCTCTTGTGGTTCGACAATATCTTAAAGGAAGTGCCAAGCAGATAATGACGCTAAATCTTAAGTGCAAAAACAACAGCTGCCAACTCTAGATCATGCGTCCGATAATTCACCTCATGGTTCTTCAACTGCATAGAAGCATAGGCAATAACCTTTCTGTTCTGCATAAGCACACAACCAAGGCCATTCTTCAAAGAATCTGTATACACTTCGTACTCTAGATTTTCATCAGGTAGTGTCAACACAGGAGCTGTAGTGAGACGCTCCTTCAAAATCTAGAATGCCTTCTCACAATCACCATCCCAATATACTTAGTATCCTTCCTCATCAATGCAGTCAAAGGGCGAGCTATCTTTGAGAAGCCTTTCACGAACCTCCTATAATAACCCGCCAAACCAAGAAAACTGCAAATCTCAGTCACACTCTTTGGAGTAGGCCACTCCGATACATCTTGGATCTTTGAAGGATCAACTAAAACGCCTTCTTTAGAAATAATATGGCCAAGAAATGCAACTTTCTCCAGCCAGAATTCGCACTTGGAGAACTTAGCATATAAATTATTCTCCCTTAGAACTTGCAAAATAGTGCGAAGATGCTCTTCATGCTCACTAGCATCCTTAGAATAAATAAGAATATCATCAATGAACACAACTACGAACTTATCAAGATACGGCCTGAAAACCCGATTTAGCAAGTCCTTGAACACCGCTGGAGCATTAGTCAACCCAAAGAGAATAACAATAAACTCATAGTGCCCATAGCGAGTTCGGAAATTCGTCTTAGGAATATCATTCTCTGCAATACGAAGCTGATGGTAGCCAGATCTCAAATCAATCTTAGAGAAAACTCCAACTCCCGTCAACTGATCGAACAAGTCATCTATCCTCGGCAAAGGGTACTTATTCTTCACAGTGACATTGTTGAGCTCCCTATAATCTATACACAGTCGAAGACTCCCATCCTTCTTCTTCACAAACAGAACAGGAGCAACCCATGGAGACACACTAGGATGAATATATCCCTTATCAAGCAACTCCTCTAACTGAGCCTTAAGCTCTTTCATCTCAGCAGGAGCCATTCTATAAGGAGGTTTAGAAATAGGTCCAGTTCCAGGCTTCAATTCAACACTGAACTCAACATCACGCCTAGGAGGCATGCCAGGATTATCATCAGGAAAGACATCTAAGAACTCATTGGCAACTCGAAGATCCTCAACTCGCGGCTCCACTTTGCTAGTATCATGAACATGGCACAGGTATATAGGACATCCCTTCCTCATGTAGAATTTCAAAGTCAAGGAAGAAATAATTTTCAAAGAAGATCCTCTACAAAACTCATGGGCTCCACTAGAACCAACTGTAGACACTTTTTGTTTCTCACAATCTATCTTGGCTTTATGCTTACTAAGCCAATCCATCCCTAGAATTACATCAAAATCATGTAAAGGAAAAGCTATCAAATCCACTACTAAGGTGGTACTACCACACATAACAGGGACTTCTACATACAAACTATTACAAGGTATAACCACACCAGAAGGCGTAGAGATGTCTGCCTCACAAGCTTTAGAGTCCTCTAGGCCTAACTTTTGCACAAGAGATTCAGATATGAACGAATGAGAAGCACCTGAATCAAATAACACATAAGTAGGCATCGAATGGATAGAAAAAGTACCAGTCACTACGTTGCCCTCAGTGTTTGCCTCAGTCTGGTTCATCACATGAACATGGCCAGTGTTTCTCTTTGCATCGCCTTTGTGTGCCCGAGCACCATTAGTAGTACCTCCATTACGATTAGGTGGCACATTTCCTAGAGTAGAATGTGTAGGACGAGCATTGTATGTATTCAGAGGTCTCTTATCTGGCTGTGGCCCATTTCTCAAACTCATCTCAGGCCTGACGTTCCTAGACTTTGGGTTTGTGAAGCATTCATAAGCACGATGCCCCTTCTTCCCACTATGGTTACACTCCACCAAATTACCATCATAATCTTTTCCAGGGTGGTTTAAACTACAACGTTTGCAATAGTAAACCCGATTAGTCCTCTGGTTCCGTCCTGATAGCTGACTACGACTATGAGTGGAACTCTGATTCTCCTTAAGATACTACTGACCAGAATCACGATTCTCAAAGTTCTTGTTTCTATTAAAACCCCCTTTACCCTTGTTGTCACTTTTATCTGTCACCTGAGTCGAGCCAACTGAGGTGGCTTTCAACTTCTTTGTTGCTTGTTTCTTCTCCTGAATCCTCTCAGCATTACAAGCACGAGAGTACACCTCCTTCACCGTAGCGTAATCCCCCTCTTCCATCTTAGAATGAAGTTTAGGGTTTGGTTTCTCTTTAAATTTCTCTGCCCTCTCCTGCTCATCAGGAACTAGCCCCTTAGCAAAGTGAGCCAACTCTTGAAACTTCACATAAAACTCATGGACACTCATATCTCCCTGCTGGAGATCATTGAACTCTTCCCTCTTTCTCTTCCTCATATGGGCTAGGAAGAACTCCTCACGAATCGCCTTTTTGAACTCAGTCCAGCCAAATTCCCTCTCCTCCATAAACTCTTCTCCCTCCTCGTCTACAGTCACCTTAGTAGTCAGATCAAATTTATTGTGAGTCCACCAAATATCAACATCCTCAACCAGGTAGTATGCAGCAGAATCAACTCTCATCTGGTCAAGGATTTGGAGAGTAGTAAAGATCTTATCAAACTCTCGAATCCAGTTCTCCATCTTGGTGGGATCACCCTTTACATCAAACGTAGACGATTTCTCCTGGTCAATCCCTTTCGAAATCACAGCATGAGAACTAGCATTACTGGAAACAGGAGCAACGGGAGTAGCAAGAGCAACAGCCTGGGCCGCAGCAAGCTTCTCCATAGCTTCAGTCAAGGCTCGGTTGGATTGAGCCATCTCGCATATCAAACGACTCGAACCTGAGCTTCTACTACGCACACGTCGATTCATCGTTCTAGCATCGCAATAAAAACAAAGATAAACCAATGTTGATTCACCCTTACTAATCAATAATTAACAATTAACAAAACAAACTCAAATAGTACACAATTATTATGTTTAAAACTCCATCAAATCAAACAATAGAATGAAAAGAGAAGTATAAACATTAACAAATAAAAAAAAATCCTTGCCTCCCAAAATCTCATCCTCTCAGCGGCTTTTCAGTTTTTAACAAATTTATTAACCTACTCTTGTTTAAAGTCATTTTAGGAGTCTTAATAACTTAAGCTCTGGTACCAACTGTAACACCCCTGAGATTTCGCTAATTTAAAAATGTAATATAATAAATAATTTAGGGAAATTCCAAATGTGCTACGCCGTGATAATTAATAATGATCACCGCAAGGCAAAAGGTTCTAACTGAAATAAATAGTCAACAAGGTTTAAATAATTAAACTAACTAGAATCTAAATAATTATTACAGACTGAAATAAAATACAAAAGACAAATGAATAACAGCCAAAGTCTTATTACACCTACTAAAGCATGAATAAATTCATCGCACTCTTTAACCCAACCTTGAGCTAACCACCTTCAAGTCCCTGCACATTGAACACTATAGTATCAGCCAAAAGGCTGAGCAAGATTTCATACTGTAATAAAACAAAACTATCCAATGTACAAGTAAGATATATACGAATATCTTACAAATTTATTTCAAACCTGTACAGATTAAATATATAAAATAAAATACCTTTCCAACAATCTCAACTTTCAACTTTCTTTCTTTCTCAAATAATCCTGTAAATACATTTACAATGTAACTGTTTTGAAACCTGTGAGTAGGAAGTATTAAAGTCCAATGAGCTAGCTAGGCTCACCAGACGGGTAAACACCAAAGCCCCTAGTATGCATACCCCTAACTTGATAACGAACCAAGAAGGAAGACAAATGGCAAGTGTATTGATCAACATAGACCCAACTACTAAATAATGGTTGAGACAAAACTCAACCTACTTCCAAACTCGAGGAATACCGCTTATCATCAACCGCACAAAAACATGATAAATCATAATTAAGTAAACATAGAAACATTCCAGTTTACTCAAAACCTGTAGCAATGAGGAACATCCTCCTTTTAAATCTCAACCTCATATGAGGAACTTCCTCCCTTTTGAATCTCATAAATAATCTCATTTTTCTTTCACAATAAATATCGTGAAAACGATTTAAATCTCATTATATAAACATTGTAAAACCTTTTAAATCTCAATATATAAATAACGTAAAACTCTTTTTTTTCAAATCTCAATATATAACCACACAAAACCTTTTTAAATCTCAATATAAACTTTAAACCAATATCATCCATTTTCCAACATTCTAAGAAATCTTACCTTTTCAGCAACCACAATCAACCAAACTCTATCTCAAGTCAATAAGGTTTTTCTACAAACCCACAATCTACAATATAATAAAGTATAGTATAAGTCACTTGACTATACTTCACATAATTCACATATAAGTCACGTAACCTAGTTAATGAGCTTGACTAATTTTGAAAACAATTCAACGTCCTTAGAACACAAAAGTCAACAAAAGTCAAACTGGTCAAGTTTGGTCAACAAAAGTCAAACTGGTCAACAAAAGTCAATCTGATTTTAACTCTACTATCATCCACATTATTTTTCCACCAACTTCTTCTCCTTAACCCTATACTAACAATAATGCCATACAATACGCTCATCAAATATACAATTATTCGACTATAATTCAACTTAGGATTTAAAACTAACAACTAATCCAATATACTCAAGAATTTCAAAATAACATTTAACTCATAATAACTATAATAATCTAAACTGAAATTCAACTAATAACTCAAAATTAGGAACTAATCATCAATCTAATATAGCAAGAATTCATATTAATTTCAAAAGTATTAATTTTTTGCAAACTAATCTCATAGATATGTTAATTAATCCGAATTACACATAAAACATGATAAGTGGACTTTAGGTTCACTTATTTGCATTTAGTTTTAGGTCATTTACATGCATTTTAGGACATTTAGTTTCCTTTTCTTCCCCTTTTTCATCCTTTCTCATAGTACTTGTTTTGCATTTAGTTTGTTTCATTTGCATATAGTTCATTACATATGCATTTGCATCCCCCTCCCCCATCTAACCTCTTCGTGAAGTGTTTAAAGTTAGATTACAAGGAAGAGGCTCCAAAATAGGGGAGCGGGCGCTCCGTCAAAGAAAAAACGAAGAAAGAAGCAGCGGCCCAGGAGCGTTCCTGGAGCGAGCGTTCCTGGAGCGGGCGCTCCATGCCCAGATTTGCTATTTCGGTTTTATATCGGTCGATTTCGGTTTTGTATCGGCTTTCTTGGACGGTTTCGGTTTTGTGTTTTATTGCTTTGCCCTTAGTACTTTGGGGTATAAAAACCCATTTTTGTAATAATAATAGGGGAAGCTTTTAATTTCTGAATGAGTGAGTTTTAATTAGAGAGGGGTTTTTAGAGAGAGAAGTAGAACCTAGTGAGAGAAAGTAGATCTAAAAGTTGAATATTAAAGTTTTGAAGCTATTTTAATGGAGTTTTTGCATTTGATTACCATCCATCTTTGAGTATGTCTTCTATCACTTTACTTTATTAGCTTTATACTTGTTTTACCTTGATTTAGTATTGATTAGTATTAATTAGTTGATGATTAGCTTATTTAGTATGATTTCTACCATTGTTAAATCATCATTATTGATTGAAGCTTTTTATTTCATTCCTTTCATGGCTAATGAGTAGTTTACTAGCTAGGGTAAGGGGATGACCTAGGTGATCATTAGTTGACCCTAAAAGTCAAGCTTGGGGGTATGACCTAGGTGAAATTAGGTTGTGTAGCTGATAGGATAAAGTCGTATCACCTATTCAAAGATAAACCTACAGTCCTCTAACTAAGGTAGTCAATGGAAGCAGGGTCGAATCCACAGGGAGACAGAGTTTCTAAATTAATATTCAATCAATTAGCTACTTCAGATGAAATCAGAGAAGAATTAACTGAACTAATGATTAAACTAAAGAAGACGAAATAAACCGAGGATTTAACTATGGACTAAAAACCTAGGGTATTAGGTCGGTCCACCATGCTTATGCCAATCAAATAAGGTCAACTACTATCAAAACCTAAGTCATGAGTCAAGTGATTAGAGAACGTGTTGAGCTATGGTTAAGACTCAACGCTCATAGTTCAACATACGCCGCATGTTCACTAACGTAATCAGAACTACTGATGTGTCCTAGGCCTCTAGTCGTAAGACAGATCTGTGCAAACAACTATTAACCACAAGCAATCAATGAAATTGTACACTAACATTAATCACTAATTAAGAACAAACCACATCACAATCACCAATCAAGCCCTAGAAATTGATAGAAATCTAAATAACAATCATGGTATAAACATGGCTTCCCTATCTAACGCCCTAGAAAGAGAACTACTCACTCATAATTGAATTGACAACAACAAAACTAATATGAAACCCTAATAATTGCATCATGAATAATTAAATACTTAAGCTAAGCAATCAAGAATAATAAAAGAGATTAGAGTAAATAAGAATACCAATTGACAGAAAGCGAGAATTTTATTGAAATCAAATAGGTTCAATCACCTTTAATCTAATCTAAAGTGTTTAAACTAAGCTAAGAACTACGAGAAATAAAACTGGAATGAAAGATGATAAAAGGTGTCTCTAAAATAATGAGGAAAAGGTATTTATAATACCCCCTCAAGTCTAACTAAACACGGAAATAAAAGACGAAAGTCGCGAAAATATGCACGGGACCCGATCGGGTAAGCTTCATCAACTTCGTTTTCTTGGGCTCAGCGTAGCAGCACAACAAGATGCGTGAAATTTGGGTCCACTTGATCGGGCCTGGCGACAAATAAGGGCCAGCTTGCTCTCCTCTCACACAGCAGCAAAATGAGGGCTAGGGGGTCCCCACCCGATCGGGTCGGGCAGCAGGTGCCAGATCGGGTCTGGGCACTTCGTCTCTCGCCCGATCGGATCGGGCAAGCCTTGCCCGATCGGGTCCGCAACTTTCACACCCGATCATAATATCTTCGCCCGATCGGGCCATTTTTGCCAGATCAGAGTACGGAAAACTCCTTTTGACTCTTTGGCTCTCAATTCTTCACGTTTAGAGGTTTTAGGACCTCCAAAACTACCCATACAGCTCGTGAGCCATCCTACGTGCCTCGTAACATCTCGTAAAGCCGTGGCTGCTTCCATATAGCTCGGAAATAAGGAGAGAACTCCCCTAAAACCTGCAATTTAACACTAAAATACAAAACCACAACTATATACGATAGTTAGCATAAAATAGCTCCCAAGAGTTCCAATGACGCACAAATTAGCTTGTAAATAAGGGAGAAAAGTCTATATAAATACGTGATATCAAACTCCCCCAAGCTAAACCTTTGCTTGTCCTCAAGCAAATAGAACATGAACATGGAATAGATTGCCTCACCCCATAGATAAAAATCAATCAAAGCTCAAAACATTTTCAAGACTAAGAATCGTTCAAGCAGGCATAATTCAAGTTTGGCTAATCAAATCCATCCAACCACCAATCATCCAAGCAATTTATCAAGGTCAAGCGTCCACAAGGCATACAAATCCTGAAAAGGCTCTCACGAGGGTGTCAAGCCTCTCAATTTTGTGGCAGGCAAATAATATGCCCGAACACTCACCAACCCGACCATAAATGTCCTTCCCATTCACACTCTCATGTGTTTAAGAAGGTTAAATGACGCTCATCCTAGTCAAGTCAACTCAATTAGCAGAAATACTCTTTAACTTTGACAAACTGACTCGAAATCAATCAAATGAACACTGTAGACACGAGCTCAAGAGGACTTTAGAGGGTTGTAATGGGGCTTAGGTAAGAGGTAGTGGATAGTTTTGGGTAATGTGGTGGAAAAACCAAGAAAGGGGGAGCATGAATCATTCAAACAACGCCTAAGATGGCCTACACGACTCCCAACAACACCATAAAACCACGTAAAGTAACCCAACTCTCATAAATCAATGACAAACTCATAACAAACCCAATTTTCAAGCAATGAAGCGAATATTTCTTTAAGAACGTACGTGAATGAAAGAACTTCGAATTCTTTTGAACTTTTATTTCATTTTTCTTTTATTTTTCTGAACTTCATTCACGCAACTCTAATTTTGCTTCTTCTTTTCTTTTTCTCACTCTCAAACCGCAACAAATACACTTTTAAATTCCTCAACAACCAAACTAAACTAAGAAACCAATCTCAAACTCAACCCATACAAAAGCTCCCCCAAGCTAGGCTTGTAATAATATCAAGTGAAGGCCTTGGGCTCATAATAGGGGTTTAAGTAACACGAAATAATTCATTAGGCTCAGCGGGGCTAAGGAGGATAAAAGTATATCAAAAATTCACTCTGAAGCTCGACAATAAGACAAGAACGCCTCTATCAAAGCTAATGCTACAAGTCATCGAATATCAGACAAGTACGAAGTCAAAGTCAAGATCAATCCACTAAAGAGGAACTAACACACAAGAATAGACAGGATAATGATATAAATCCAATAGGCTACAAAGAGGCCTCACAGTCTAACTAATTCAGGTATGCAGCACAAAGTGGTGTAATATAATCAAATTTTGCTCGAAATCATAGCAATCAAACATCAAATCATAGCCTCAAGATCACAAATGCCCAGCTATCCAGAACACAGAGTCAAATCATTTTCAAATAGAGCACAACAAGGGGCACAGGGAGGCAACTAAACCAGTCATGGGAACCATATTTTTTCGATTTTTTCAGTATTTTTCGAAAGCAGTAAATCTATCCTAGAAAGCAGTAAAAAGAGATAGAGAGTACAAACAGAACTCCTCCCCCAAGCTGAACTTGGCAGTGTCCTCAATGCCAAAAGGTAACAAAGGACGATGCTAAGAGGAAAAACAACGTTAGTACCCTCACTCTCGCTCACAAAAAAGAAGAAAAATAAAGAAAAATAAAAAGAAAAGGAAAAAGGGAAAGAATACGAGTTGCATCTCGCACAGCACTGGTTTATAAAGGTCCCGCACGATCATAATCCTCCATCTTTCAAATAGGAGGGGCTTGGCAATGAGTGCCACCCTCATCAAACATATTTCGCCTCCAAATGTTCTTGATAATGCCTCCAGACGGTGAGGCAACCTTAGGTGCACTTTTCACCTTCTCTGCACCTATCTCATCCAACACCTCAGCCCTGCAACAAGATTGCTCAAGCATAGGTGCCTTAACAGCATTGGACAGTTTAAAAATTATTTTATCATCACCAACACTCAGAGTTAAAGACCCAGACTTGACATCAATGACAGCACCAGCAGTGCACAAAAACGGCCTACCCAGAATAATAGGAATCTGGGCATCCTCATCCATATTTAGCACCACAAATCAACAGGAATATAGAATTTCCCGACCCTAACAGGAACGTCCTCTAAAACACCTAGGAGTTATTTTGTAGAACGATCAGCCATCTGTAGAGTGATTTGTGTGCATTTAAGTGCTCCCATATTCAGTTTCTTATAAATAGATAATGGCATAACAGATCAGAAGCACCTAAATCACACAAAGCTTTGTCAATAAAATAGGTCCAAGATGGCAGGGTATAGAAAAACTACCAGGATCTTTCAACTTTGGTGGGGCTTTAGTTTGAATAAAAGCACTACACTCTTCAGTAAGAGCGACACGTTCTACCCACCAAAGTCTCTTTTCTTTGTTATCATGTCTTTTAGAAATTTGGCATAAACAGGGACTTGGGTAATTAAATCTGTGAATGGAATCAATACCTCAAGGTTCTTGACCATAGCCAAGAACTTACCAAACTGTTGATCGACCTTTGATTGTTGCATCCTGTGAGGAAAAGGTAGCCTTGGTGTAAAAGGCGTTTCAGAAACCTTCTCCTTTTTCTTCCCTGTCTGTTCAGCTTCTGCAGACAAATCGACTTCAGACGTCGAATTCTTCCTTTTTCCTTCCTCTTCCACCCTCTTCTTCCCTGCAGTTGGGGTAACCTCATCAACAGGCAACGGAGGGGCATCATATGCAATGCCACTACGAAGAGTGATGGCATTCACATGTTCTCTTTGAATGGGTTACCCTGGCAATTCCCCTTGACGCCTTTGAGCATTAGTGCTTGCTTATTGTGCAACTTGAGCCTCGAGAAGTTTGATGTGCTTCTCTTGGGCTCTTTGTGCTTCCTCATTAGCTCTTTGCATAGCTAGCATTTTTCGCTCTTGGGCTCTTTGTGCCTCCTCGTTAGTCATTTGCATGCTCAACATTAGCTTCATCACTTCAGATATGGGAGGCTCTTGTGGATTATTGTTTTGTGGAGGTGGAGTGTGGAAATTTTGTGAATTTTGGAAGTTATTGGGCTCATGGAAGTTTTGTGGTGGTGGTCTTTGGAAATTTTGTGGGGTTTGATGGCATAAGGGTTTAGGATGGTTTTGTGGGGGTGGAGGTTGATGGTTTTGTGGATTTTGGTAGTTGTGTGGAAGGGGGAAATTTGGTTGTCTCTGATGAAATGCGTTTGCCTGCTCCATCTGATGTTGACTGAACTGACAGTCATGCCCAAAGTGACCCTGAACACCACATATCTCGCAGTAAGATGAGGTAATGGGTGCTACGGCAGACATATCATTAATACTCAAAGGAGGTGCTGCTGAGGAAGGGGAACTGAAGGTGTTAATTTGCTGACTCAGCTTCACTATCTGCAAAGTCAATAATGCAATGGCATCTACCTCCAATACTTTCTTCGTAAGGCTGCGGGAAGTGGAATGATCATTGGCTGCAAGGTTTGATAGAAAATCATAGCCTACATCCACTTCCTTATCAAGAAAAACTCCTCCCGCAGACGAGTCAACTATACTCTTCGTCTGAGGCTGCAGACCATTGTAGAATGTCTGCGTCAAGAACCATTTGTCCATGTTGTGATGTGGACACTCTCTCTGCAAATCTCTGAACCTAGCCCACGCTTCCCGCAATGTTTCATCAGGCTCTTGGGAAAACGTGGCTAGTTTGTTTCTGATTTCTGCTGTCTTTGTAGGTGGATAATATTCTCTCAGGAACCCAGCAGACATCTCACTCCATTCTATTTCTTTCACGTCGTTCAACCATTTCTGGGCTCTATCTCTCAATGAAAACACGAACAACATGACCTTTAGTTGATCTGGAGTGACGCCGGCATGTTTGACGGTTCGACAGAGTTGTTGAAACCGCTGCAAATGATTTGTCGGGTCTTCAGTAGGATGCCCACCAAACTGATTTTGCTGAACCATGCTGATGAGTTCAGGCTTTATTTCGAAATTCGTTGCGGCGATGGTGGGCATAGTAGGTCCAGTGGAGAGACCATCTGGTTTGGGCACCCCATATGACTTAAGTGATTTAGACATAACTGAACTCGAGGTGTCTGATCCAGAGATGTTCAGCTGAACAGACTGCTTTTCTCTCTGAATTTTCTTTCGAAGTTGCCTGAGTGTCTTTGTCAAATCGGGATCCTCAGGAACGAGGGTATCTCTTCTTCGAGACCTGGGCATACAAAAGAAACAAAAAGAAGCAGTAAAACGTACCTCAATTGGAACAATAAAGTTCCAATGAGGCACAAGGAAGTAGACCAAATAACCAAACAAAAACTTAGAAAACTAGCCGTCTCCCCGGCAACGGCGCCAAAATTTGATAGGCTAAAGTCGTATCACCTATTCAAAGATAAACCTACAGTCCTCTAACTAAGGTAGTCAATGAAAGTAGGGTCGAATCCACAGGGAGACAGAGTTTCTAAATTAATATTCAATCAATTAGCTACTTCAGATGAAATCAGAGAAGAATTAACTGAACTAATGATTAAACTAAAGAAGACGAAATAAACCGAGGATTAAACTATGGACTAAAAACCTAGGGTATTAGGTCGGTCCACCATGCTTATACCAATCAAATAAGGTCAACTACTATCAAAACCTAAGTCATGAGTCAAGTGATTAGAGCAAGTGTTGAGCTATGGTTAAGACTCAACGCTCATAGTTCAACATACGCCGCATGTTCACTAACGTAATCAGAACTACTGATGTGTCCTAGGCCTCTAGTCGTAAGAAGGTTCTGTGCAAACAACTATTAACCACAAGCAATCAATGAAATTGTACACTAACATTAATCACTAATTAAGACCAAACCACATCACAATCACCCTAATCAAGCCCTAGAAATTGATAGAAATCTAAATAACAATCATGGTATAAACATGGCTTCCCTATCTAACGCCCTAGAAAGAGAACTACTCACTCATAATTGAATTGACAACAACAAAACTAATATGAAACCCTAATAATTGCATCATGAATAATTAAATACTTAAGCTAAGCAATTAAGAATAATAAAAGAGATTAGAGTAAAGAAGAATACCAATTGACAGAAAGCGAGAATTTTATTGAAATCAAATAGGTTCAATCACCTTTAATCTAATCTAAAGTGTTTAAACTAAGCTAAGAACTATGAGAAATAAAACTGGAATGAAAGATGATAAAAGGTGTCTCTAAAATAATGAGGAAAAGGTATTTATAATACCCCCTCAAGTCTAACTAAACACGGAAATAAAAGACGAAAGTCGCGAAAATATGCACGGGACCCGATCGGGCCAAAGGCCACCCGATCGGGCCCATAGTAAGCTTCATCAACTTCGTTTTCTTGGGCTCAGCGTAGCAGCACAACAAGATGCGTGAAAGTTGGGTCCACTTGATCGGGCCTGGCGACAAATAAGGGCCAGCTTGCTCTCCTCTCACGCAGCAGCAAAATGAGGGCTAGGAGGTCCCCACCCGATCGGGTCGGGCAGCAGGTGCCCGATCGGGTCTGGGCACTTCGTCTCTCGCCCGATCGGGTCCGCAAATTTCACACCCGATCATAATATCTTCGCCCGATCGGGCCATTTTTGCCCGATCAGAGTACGGAAAACTCCTTTTGACTCTTTGGCTCTCAATTCTTCACGTTTAGAGGTTTTGGGACCTCCTAAACTACCTATACAGCTCGTGAGCCATCCTACGTGCCTCGTAACATCTCGTAAAGCCGTGGTTGCTTCCATATAGCTCGGAAATAAGGAGAGAACTCCCTAAAACCTGCAATTCAACACTAAAGCACAAAACCACAACTATATACGATAGTTAGTGATAGGGTTTTAGTCGTATCACCTAATCAAAGATAAACCTAAGTCCTCTAACAATGATAGTCAAGGGAAGTAGGGTCGAATCCACAGAGAGACGGAGTTCTAAGTTAATATTCAACCAATCAGCTACTCTAGATGAAATCAGATAGAAATCAGCTGAACTAATAATTAACTACTAAAAAGCAATATAAAGATCGGAATTTAACTATGAAGTAAAGGTCTAGGGAATTAGTTCGGTCCACCATGCTTATACCAATCAAAGAATCAAACAACTATCAGAACCTAGGTCGAGAATCGATAGATTAGAACACGTGTCAAGCTATGGTTAAGTCTCAACGTCCATAATTCAACATATTCAGCATGTTCACAAACATAATCAGAATTACTGGTGTGTACTAGGCCTCTAAAAGTAAGACGGATCTGTGCAAACGATTATTAACCTCAAGTAATCAAAGAAACTGCGCAATAACGTTAATTACTCAATAAGAACAAATCACACCATAACCTATCTCATCAAACCCTAGAAACTAATAGCAATTCAAGTAATCACGGTATAAACATGGTTTCCCTCTCCCTAAATCCCTAGAAATTGAACTACTCACTCATAATTGAGTCAACAATAAACAATCTAATATGAAACCCTAATGATTGCATCATGAATGAATGAATAATTAAGCTAAGCAATTAGGAATAATAAAAGAGATTAGAGTAGAGAAGAATACCAATTGACGGAAACCAAGAACTTTTATTGAAATTGAAATAGGTTTGACCACCCTTAATCTAAACTAAGAACAATGAGAAATAAACTAGAGTAATAGCTAATGAAAAGATAATAAAAAGATGTCCCTAAATAATGAGGAAAAAGGTATTTAAAATACCCCTCAAGTCTAATTAAAACGGGAAACGAAAGTCGAAATCCGCGTGAATAGTGCCAGACCCGATCGGGCCCGAGCACAGTACCCGATCGGGCCCGAGCACAGTACCCGATCGGGCCGAGTGCAGTACCCGATCGGGCCGAGGCAAATTTGTCCCCCTCTTGTTCTCGTGGTCCTGGCAGCAGCAGCGTACTATGGACGAAATTAAGGCCCACCCGATCGGGCCAGGCGAAGACTTGGGCCAGCAAAGTCGCCTCCTCAGCAGCTCCAAAATGAGATGTAGCAGCCATTGACCCGATTGGGTCGGGTGGTGACAGCCCGATCGGGTCTAGGCACATGTCTGCTCGCCCGATCGGGTCCGCAACTTCTATACCCGATCAATGTATTTTCGCCCGATCGGGCCATTTTTGCCCGATCAGTGCACAGAAACCTCCTTGACTCTTGGCTCTCTAATCTTCACGTTTAGGGGTCTTGGGACCTCCTAAACTACCCATAAAGCTCGTGAGTCATCCTACGTGCCTCGTAACTTCTCGTAAAGCCGTGGTTGATTCCAAATGGCTAGGGAATAAGGAGAAAACTCCTAAAACCTGCTATTCAACACTAAAACACGAAACCACAACTATATACGATAGTTAGCACAAAATAGCTCCCAAGAACTACAATGACGCACAAATTAGCTTGTAAATAAGGGAGAAAACTCTATATAAATACGTGATATCAGTTAGCATAAAATAGCTCCCAAGAGTTGCAATGATGCACAAATTAGCTTGTAAATAAGGGAGAAAAGTCTATATAAATACGTGATATCAGTAGCTTATTTTATTACCTTGTTTAATTGATTGACCTCCATTTGAACTTGATTTGGGGACCAAAAGTGAAGGAATGAGAAATGAAGCTTTTGATTGACCTTACGCTAGTCAATAGGTTGTGACAGGCTAAAGTCGTATCACCTAATCAAAGATAAATCCTAAGTCCTCTAACAATGATAGTCAAGGGAAGTAGGGTCGAATCCACAGAGAGACCGAGTTCTAAGTTAATATTTAGAATGAAAACCCTGTCAACTACAACCGACCCCAGCCGGTCGAGGCTGATGAAGAAGTAAAGCTCGGATATGATCCTAGCCGGACAGTTCGAGTAGGTAAAGACCTTAACCAGGTCGTTCGAGATGAGTTGGTAGCGCTCCTTCGAGAGCATCAAGAGGTGTTTGCTTATTCTGCCGACGAAATGCCAGTGATAAGCCCATCGGTCACTAAACACCAATTGATATTAAGCAGGATTATAAGCCTGTCAAGCAGAATTTAAGGCATCAAGGCGTCGAAAGGAATAGGGCAGCAGCTGAGGAAGTGAAGAAATTACTTAGTGCTGGAATGATTAGGGAAAGCCAATACACCGATTGGCTATCTAAGGTCGTGCTAGTACGAAAGCCCAACGGATGATGGCGCATGTGCGTCGACTTTACATATTTAAACAAGGCTTGTCCTAAGGATGATTTCACACTTCCCAAAATCGACAAACTAGTCGATTCTACAGCTGGACATGCTCTTATCAGCTTCATGGATGCAAACGCTGGTTATCACCAGATTCCCCTAGCCGAGGAAGATCAAGTGCACACCGCATTCATCACAAGCCTGAATCTACTTCTTTGTGGTCATGCCGTTCGAATTAAAGAACGCAGGGGCAACATATCACCTGCTAGTCAACAAAATGTTCGAGAAACAGTTTGGATGAAACTTCGAAGTATACGTAGACGATATGATCGTCAAGAGACGGCTGGTCGAACAACATGTCCAAGACCAAAGAGAGACTCTGACCACTCTCCGAAAATACAATATGAAGATAAATCCAAAGAAGTGCGTTTTCGATATTCGAGGGGGAAATGCCTTGGCTTCTTGGTTGATGACAGAGGCATTGAAGCCAATCCCCACAAATCGAAGCAAAATCAACACGAAGTCCCCTCGAACTGTAAAAGAGGTGAAAGGCTGACGGGATGCTGGCTGCACTAGGAAGATTTTTGTCACGCTCTGCTGACAAAAGTCTACATTTTTTAATACCCCTGAAAAGCTTTTGCTTCAAGTGGGACGATAAAGCTGAACGAGCATTCTTGCAACTTAAGAATCACTTAGCCTCCCTACCAAAGCTCGTTTCACCCTTGCCGGGAGAGACGCTATTTCAGTACCTCGCGGTATCACAGGTTACTCTTAGTGTTGTCCTCGTTGCCGAGAGAGAGAAGCTACGACATCCAGTCTACTTCATCAGCCATGCCTTTTGAGGGGCTGAAAGGACAACCCTCCATCGGAGAAAATGATTTATGCACTAATAATGGATAGTCGAAAGTTGAAACCTTACTTTCAAGCTCATCCAATCAAGATACTCACCAGTCAGCCGCTCAGAAAGATGATCGAGAATAGAAATGGCTCTAACCGAGTCGTCGAGTGGGCCAATGAATTATCTGATTTTTGGCTTAGAATTTGAACCTGAAGAGCAATCAAAGCTCAAGCCTTAGCAGATTTTATTGCTGAATGCCCATCTGAGACTGAGACTGGCACCCTAACCGGGACATGGTAACTTTTCGTAGATGGCTCTTCTTGAAAGCAAAGTTGTGGAGCCGGGCTCTTGATTATAGACTCCCTCGAAAAAAATGGAGTATGGGATAAAATTTGGATTGTGCTGCATCGAACAATGAAGTCGAATAGATGAAGCGTTGTCGCTTGGCTTGAACTTATGCCTCTCGAATGGGGCTAATGAAATAAAAAAATAAAAACCGACTCACATCTCGTCGGCCATGTTAACGGAGAGTGCGAGGAAAGGGAGGATAGGATGAGGATGTACCTTGACAAGCGGATAGAGCAACAGAAAAAATTCACCAAGTCACAATCCAGCACATCCCAAGGTCTGAAAACCAGCATGCATACATATTATCCCAAATGGCAAGCTCAGCCGTCTGGCCTAGAACCTCGAACTATCTCCTGGGAAGTACTATATAAGCCAAGTATCAATGAAAAACTCCTCATTCATAGTATAGACCGCTCGAATGA